>JANAWD010000057.1:0-109118 GCA_027627245.1 Meripilus lineatus | reverse complement strand
TCTACCTCGCCCCCCGTCGTGCTGTGACGTACCACACACAGCTACTCCAGCCGACGGGGAGGGTCTCTTCCTTCTTAATCCATCTATCCAGCAAGTCTCGAGGGCTCGGACGACTAGGGTTGGAACCGTTGGGAAGGAGCCGTTGATATCAACACCAGGTACGTCTCGCCCTTCCTTCCGGTGTCTTAGATGATTTCTTATTCAGGCGCAACACCACCTACGTGCAGTGGTGTTGCAATCAGCGCGTCGACATCAACGCGCTATTGGCCATACCAGCGACCCCCTCCGTTCATGACTCCCTGTGTTCAGCCGAAGGTATGCCCGCGCTCATTTTCTGCATTTCTGATGTTTATAATAACCTCAACTCTCCCCCGCTATGCCATCGCCTAGCGAAACAATGTGCCCCCGTATCCGCTCACCCTGCCCATCTGCCTACGCCCTTCCTTCCACGGCCTCCTTGTGCTGATTCCTCGGAAGATGCCCTCGCTTTTCGACCCTCCTGATCCTTTTCCCGAGGTTTCTTTGCTCATCAACAACTCTGAGCCCCCCCCCCCGCGCAATAAGTCAGGGGCTGCCGGGACTCTCTGCTTTCATCAGTGTTGGACCCACAGGTGTGTACCGCTTGTTATCCGCCCGTCCTCTAGCCTCTCAAGCTCACGCCTCACATTCAACCTTCTTTGGGTAAGCCACGGGGTTTCTTGGCACCCCAGAGCGGTTGTTGTCCACCCCCCTACCTCCCGGGGGGTGAACCCCCAATAACTGCCATGCCCGACTTGTATTCATGCCTCGAAGTCGCCGGCAAAAGGACCATGCTTCCTGTAGCATACCGCACAGGAGGGCGCCTTGGAAGCCACAATACTCGGTTTTGGGTTGGAGAGGAAGCCGCATGAAGGGGACAAAGAGGGCGGGGTTGCACACAAGGTAGAGGGTGTGATGGAGGCGTAAGGACCACGAGAAGGATCGGGTGAAGTCTTCCATGATCCTCCTGAAGTCGCATAGCTTGAGCTCCGACTCTGACTTGTGGAGCGAGTCCGTCCATAGCTTTCATCATTCCAGTCCCTTCTCAGTACATCCACTTGACCCCTGCTCCCTTATCAATGTCTAGTTCAGCACCACAATGCATCTCTTTCTCCCCTTATCAAAGGGTGCGCCTCCGCCTTTGTTCAACAAATAGGTGCGCGTCCGCCTCCAGGTCATCGCCACTCCGGTCTTTAATACTCTTAGGCGCCTGTCCATAGGACGAAGTATTCATATATAGATCGATGCACAATGCACCGGTGAGTCAACCGTGCAAGTGTTTGGAAAGCTCAAGGCCTGAAACATAGGATTTGCATGCAAGGGGGCTATCGGAGTATGTACAGACTAAGGAAGCGTGTCAGAGAAACGCGGTCTACCTGTGTTGTCATACTGGACAGTCCGGGGATGATGAAGATGTACCGGAGGGTCGGGGAATGAGTCGTTCATCTCTCTAATGATCTCTAAATCAACTCGGCCCTGCATGCTTCTGTCAACAAATTTTTTGACTTTCTCCTTGGCCAACTGCGCCATTCCTCGGGCAAATTGATCCTGCGCATGATGACCTAGATCACGTCCTGCTTTGAAGGTATGAATACCCCACTCTCTGAACAGTCGCAGGACTTCGTTGAATTCGTTATCCAAATGGGGCTCCGAATGCGCTTTTCGGCGAGGGACCAGATCAACCATATCCTCCATCTCCTCCTTCAACCGTAGAAAGCGGTGAACGTGCATCGCAATCACAAGCCTGTACCAAGGATTACTGAATTCTTGGCCCTTGTGCTTGGAGAATTCCTCTAGCAACAGATTAAAACGCTCTTGCATGAAATCGAGCTCAATGAACCCATCCTCATTCCCCGAAAGGTTCACAAGCCAGTTCTGAAAGAGAGCCTCTTTGGTTGCTGTTGGAAGCTCGTACTTGATCTTGCAAAACATCTCCAGCAAGTAATTTGTGTAGTTGGGATTGCTTCCTCCTGCGAACTGGAAAATCCAAAACTGTTTGCGTGTGAGCTACCACCTTGGGCTGAAATCCATGTTCCATACCTTTAGCACTTCCCACACACGACCAGTATCGCCAATTGACACAGCTCGGCAAAACTCGAGCCACCAGATGCCATCCCTAACAAGCAGGATCGAATTGGCAAGAGCCCAATCGCCCTCGAACTTCTCTGGGTCAGACTCTCCGTTCTGCTGTTTCTTATCCGCCTGGGTGTTTGTAGTGGTCTCAGCCAGAGGTTCGCTGCTGTTATTGTCAACCTCCGTTATTACCTCTTCTGATCCATGCTCTGCAGGGTTCAGTGGCATTATACATGTCATATTAACCTTCGAGTAGACTGACCCAGCGGGCAAATAACTCACGAGGAACAGATTGCTCGTTTATATTTCCAGTAAGCATATCTCTATCATCGATCTTCTCTTCCACTTCGCTGATTACGCTTCCATCATCATCGGCATCTTCCAGGTTGTCAGGTTCAGCCATGTTCATGGGCCCACCGTTTCGAAGAGCATCATCATAGGCCCGACTCGTCGAGTACTGCTCTGCCAGATATTGAGCCACCCTTCTGAGATCATCAAGTGTCGGTAGCCTCTCGATTGATGCAAGATGTTCGAAGTATGCAACAATATCAGTGGTACCCAAACGAACTCTGTACATTGAACAACGAATACTAGTAAGTCACGAAGTAAAGGAAAATAAAGACAAAAAACTTACTCCCAAAACCGCAAGACATGTGCTCGGAGAGCTATATTCAACAATTGAGAGCTTTTATAGAAGTCGGCATTGGTGAAACTCGCAGGTGGTGGAATACCGATCACTTGGCCGACGAAGCGTAAGGAGGAGGGGTCTTTTCGAATATCCTTGCTGCCAAATTGATTGCTTAAAATGCGACAGAGTTCCGTCCATTTGGTATGCCATAACTCCAAGATCTCAACAACACCTATCAGCGTCTTGTCCTTGCTTCGTTGATCAGAGATGATCTTCTTCAAATCGCCCATCGTCTGAAAACTCTTTCCATCTCCTGACATGAAATGTAGTTTGGTCTTGAGCGCATCCTCGGTGATACCTGTTTGGTCGATGATGTCTGCCAGAGCCTCCTTCATCCCTTTCAGGGAAACCTCGTTAGCGTCATTGGTTCCGAGGGGATAGATTGTGGTCTTTCGAGTTGGATTGATCGGATGCTTCTTGAGTAGGTCCTTGAAGAGCTCGGTTACTTCGGTGCGATACATGGCAAGAGTTGGCACGTATTGGATGAGAATATCAAGGAAATGAAACTCGCAGACTCGTCCCATATGCTCCCAGTCAAGGTCAGCTTCGATAACCTTGGCAGTCATATCCCGACGTTCACCCTTTTGTAGATTCTCGAAGTACGGTTCAGCATCAAATGCATCAGGAGGACAGTCCTCCATCACAATAGCGGTTGCCCCTGTCCCAACAAGCATCTCGTTTGCTGTTCCGATACGACAGTCTCGGCGAATAGCGTACTGCTGGATGTTATCGAAAACAACCCAGAGATTATGCAGATGGGGGTTTGCTTTTAGGTACTTGCGAATATCCGCTGCCATTGTTACGAGTGCATTACGAGTTGTTGAGAAGGGCATGCAGTGGCCCAAGCGACTTCCGAGACGAAATGCGGAGTGGTGAGTTTTCATCGCAAACATCGCAAGCGACATACACAGTGCGAACAGGTTGCAATACTGATTCCGGGTGTATAGTATCTGACTCAGAACGGCAGTCAGGACCTCAAGAAAGGAGAAGACATAAGTACAAAAGTCCACTGGGTTTATTTCGATATGATACTCACGATGTCTTTAGGTCGATAGATACCACCAAGGCGTGATGGTTTCTTTTCACCACTCGCAAGTTCGCTCATCACTCTCCAGACGGTTGGAGCGCGGTGCTGGTATTTCTCCTTCAACGAGGCAAGGCTAAACTTCTCGATGATTTCCCATGTTACTAGGGTATCCTTTCCCTTCCCTCTGGCACGAGGCTTTATCGAAGCCTGGGATAGTAAACCTATACTTGATCCATCTGCCAAAACAGGCTCAAGCGGGTTCTCTATGCTCTCATTCTCTGGCAGCTCTATTGCAACACCTTCACTCTCCGACTCGCTCTCTTCACCTTCCTCCCTTTCTACAACTGCATCCCCCATCTCCACGTCATCTATCACAGTCTCCAAGTCTGTACTTGCTCCCATTGCGATATCCTCAACCAGTTCTTTGAGTAGTGAACCTCTATCGCCTAACCCATCACCTTCATTGCTTAAGAATTGGGGATCGGATGGTACCGACTGCTCTGGAGCTACCGATAAAAGCAATTCTTGGACAGCACCCTTTCTTGAGGCTCGAACACGAAGCTCGGGATCGCGGATGAGTTTCTTGACTTCGGCTGTTATCTTCTGAAGTACTACATCAAGGGACCATGCAAAAACGGCAGGTTGGGCATAGTGGATCGCGGTTTCTTCTGACGCTTTAGACTTCGGACGACTGCTTGAATGCTCGAACATCAACTGGACAATACTTGCTGGTTTCACCTTCGATTTGCCAGAAAGGAATTTGGTGACGATGCCTTGATACTGATGGTCATTGTCTTGAAACACAGCATAAAGAAAATCTCCCAGTTTCCATTTTGTCCTCTTGAGAGCCTGAAACATCGTATCTAGCCTCTCCGCCTCTGTTCTCGGAATCTCATCAACAGGTTGGTGCGTAGGCTCTTCGGTGCCTGTGCCACTGGGGACATTGGTAGCAGAATTCGGAGGTTTTTGAACGCGAAATGTGTGATATGATGAAGACATTGTTGTTTGAAACTTTCCGGCGACTGGAACAACTTCCTATTCTGTTCCCCTCTAAATTGTGTACAGTCATACAGTCTGACTATCGTGTACCATACATAAGCGGCAACCAACGGCACGACACCACCACACGATTACATGAGCGGCATGCGCCGGCATGGGTCTCAGAGACAAAGAATTTCTTCGGCAAACGCCGGGGAATCGCACCACGCTAGACCCCCCCATCTTCGAAGCAGACCTCGGATGAGGAACGACTGTCTTCCTCACGTGGTCTGCTGCTGGAGACTACTGAACCATTGAGGATTTGCCGCTCCCGTGCCGTTCTCCAGACGCCAGGCCAAACGGATAGGCGCGCCCTCTGAATTATGTAAGTCTCCCTTTTATGACCCGCGCAGCAGACGAGCGACCACGAGGATCCCAACCATCGCCACACAACACAAGGACGAGAAGCACACCACCTAGTCTTAATGTGGACCGCACCAGGTAGTAAGATCCTCAACAGCAGCATTGGATGCGAGCACTTGTCCATGAGTTCCCTGCCTTTTGCGTGTCTGACTTCCACTGGGCCGTCACGACCGCAGCACCACCGTGTCCGCGTTTCATCCACGCCCCCCACTTATTCCACACACACCGTGCAAGTCGGTGCTCGTCGAGGGAACGCCGGCCTAAGTCCCCCCACAACCTAAATTTACCTCAATGCCAAACCATCCCAGCTTTTCCCCAAATGACGTACCGTCATACAGCATGCCAGTCCAACTTTCCCAAGCCTTTCCTTGACCCTCGATCCTCACCGGGGAATCTTCTTTCACACCCTCTTCCATCGGAAGATTTCCGATCAATCCCGGAGCGGGGATACCAGTAACAAAGACCAGTTCTGCAGCCTAATGTTCGCCTGGTGTAGCGTCGGTTTACTACCGTTACAGCACCCTGAAGAACCACCCATAGGGGTCTTCACCTTCTGGCCCTCGTGGACCTCGCCTCCCGGATTCCTTGCGATACAACAATCATATTCGATCTTGTCACCACTTCTCGATCGGACTGACACATCAACATCCCAGCGACACGACTGCACCGCAGATCCCCGCATCCGCCACCAGCCCTATAACACCTTCATGGGGTTTAGGCTCATACACACTGACATCCTCTCAGTGACCTCCCGAGGGTAAAGAAGGAACCCCAGGATTTCCAATCGGGAAGAAGTGACATCTCATCATGGGTCCGAGGTTTCACCGCAGATCTTACACGCCTCCCACTTCTACGATCCTACTCAATCGACGCCGATACGTAAGTTCCTGTCCCTTTTCCTCCCATCCCAGGTCCCCCTTGTATCGGTCGGTAATTCACCCAGACAAACTGAACATCTACCCAAAATTAGGTCTTGTGTTCTCACTCCGTTTTCATGCAGAAGCACAATCTGTGAACACCGGTGTGTCAATCACAGATATCAGGGACCACCAGTTTCCCCGTTCAAGTTTCTCTTTGACGCTTCGGACAGTCGGCTCCGTGTATTCGACATCGTGCAGAATTATTCCGTGGCGAGACGCCTACAATATCACAAAGACGTCTCGTTTGACCCCTCGTATCGTTCGACATATCTAATCAGATTTGTTTCGGAAATAGTTGCCAGATGAAGTTCGATTTTCCCCAGAGATTTATCACACCCCTGGACACAAGACAGGCGTTTGCAAAACAGTAGCCAGTCACGGATGGTTGATAAGGTGCTGGGATGGGGCTTTGGTGTCACCTGTCCCTTGGCGCAAATCTCATCGGTCTTAAGACGTCTTACCATGAAATAACAGGGCTCGAGAGTCGACGTCTCATCATCGCAAATAACGCCTTCGTCTTGTGGCTTTCGCACCTATGACTTCCCGTTTAACCAAGAGCAATTCTCCGGCTCCGAGGACATGGTCACGGTTAGACCTGGGTGTTGAATCCATTTCACCGTCTCTCACACTTGTGAACGACCAGAATCTCGTGTTTGTCAGGGAGGCGAAGAGAAGAACTGAAAATTACTTCCGCTATGTCCTCTTGATACGGCTTCCACATCGTTTATGTGGTACCGATGATAAGAATTCGAAGACAAGCGCGACTGTTCCCTTGTCTGGGGGTAAAAGCGACTTGGTGTATGTATACAGAGTACGTGAAACGGATTTTGCGCAATCTCATGTTGAGCCCAGGGCAAGTTCAGCGGGTTATATTCAAGTGCGTGAGATGATCCTGGTGTGTACTTCACCTGGCCCATGCATCGAAATCTGATCTCAAAACGTGCTAGGCACTCGTCTCCCAACTAGATATCATTGCGTGTCGAGTGTCATCAGCCCTACATCACATTGGTCTAGTCAAGAAAATATGGCAGGGGTACGATATGAGTACGAAATCTTGCTGACTAGGATCGTCAATCCATGGGATCTCTCCCGTCCCAAACGCGGTCCTTCAGATACTCGATCCCTTTCAGAGTCTCTGCATCAGGAGCGGCTACATTAGTTATCCACCACCGCGACGCTTCCCCACGCTCGGCCTCAACTCCATCAGGGTACTGGAAATCCTCCTCATACTCCAACATCGTTAGCCTCGTCGCCGGCTTCCCATTCTCCGGTTCCTGACTATCGAGCGTCACCTTGAACCACCAATCCGATCTCTTCTTCTCTACTTTCCAAACCTCCTCGAGCTTCCTGGCTCCATCGCTTGCTCTGTCTTCCCCTTCATTGTAGACGGCAAATTTGTGGATGTTGTAGAGGCACTCGTCGATGATGGCTTTCTTGTCTGCTTCCGTTCCTTGACACGCTATCACTTTCTTGTAGCAGTCGTCGAAAGGGACTTTTGGAACGAGGAAGCCTTGACCTTGGTCTTCATCTTTTGGAACCAGGGTAGAGAGTGCCTCCCTCCAGATGTAAAATACCCTGGGACCGCTCTTGTATTTAGTGGAAGCCTCGATCGGGGGGCAGTTTTCTTCGTCGTCGTCATCGTAGTTGTCTTCGTCTTCGTCATCCGAATGACAAGACGCCTCTGCATCTCTGACGTCGTGACTTTCATTTTTTGGTGGATCGGAGGGTTTGGTGTCGACTAGTTTCTTCTTGTCAGGAGATGGGGGGTCGGGTCGCCCCTTCTCGATATCTCCCTCGTCCACTTTTGTTTTTTTGGCCGCGTCCTGGATAGAGGCAGATGTGCTCAACTTTCGTTTCGCGCTCCTCCTCTCAGGTTCTGTCATCGTAGTTGCATCATCAGCAAGGCTCCGAATTTCAAGATCATGACACACCTGTGGGCACTGTGGGCTGCGTCATGGTGAATTTTGGGTATGGTCCTTCTCGGTGGGGTCCGAAGAATGGTTTCCAAAGTCTAGCTCTGGATTGTATGAAGGGAGGAGAAACTCGACGTGGCAGTACCAATTCAATCTGGGAACGACGCGATGCGACTCGGGTAGTGTTCGGTATTCGCTTTACGTACCCAAATGAGGGCTTAGAGACAGGAACCAATTGTTCGGGGCCGGCGCTGAAGGTGTTCGGGGATTCCATTGCATTCAAACAACAAATTCAAGTTCAAGGGGCAAGAATAGATCTAGCTAGAGACGTTCCTAAATTACGGCTCTCCAGTCCATACATGCTCCGCGATAGATTTCACGCCCTTGTCACACTCCGCACTTGGAACCGCTATGTCCACAATCCACCAGATATCCTTTTGAATACCCTCACCCTCGCCATCTTTCGCCTCACCGCTCTCTTTAGCTTCACCCTTGAATACGTCGTAGTCCAAATCCCAAGCAGTGACCTTTAAAGCAGGACGTCCGATTTCGGGCTTTCGTTTTTCCAATGTGACCTCGTACCACCACCCTCCTGGGTACCTGACGTCATTCCATATTGCAAGTAATTTCTGACTTTCTGGAGTCTCTTCGGCGTCGTCGTCTTGTTCCATGGGGTACTTTCCTATGTAGCATCTCTGTTCCCACATATACTCTTCCTTTTCCTCCTCTGTGAGAGTAAGAGCATGTGTCCAGACGCTGTCAATCTTGGATTTGAAGACAAGGAAGCCATGGTCATCGGGAGATTCTAGTAAACTCATGATGGCTTCTGCCCAGAGATAGAATACGAGAGGGTAGGGCGAGCTTTCTTGTGGTGTGCCAGTGGTGGCTTGTTCTGAGACGTCTTTGATGGTCTCCTTGACTTCTTCGACTTTACTTTGAGTTGACTCCTGATCAGGAACAGACTCAGACTCTTCGGTCTTCGATTTCTTGGTCTGTTCTGGTGTAGGAGCAGACGTGCTCAGCTTGCGCTTAGTCGCAGTCGCACCCACTTCGTTGGCTGTAACGGCGACACAATATATGAATACCAACCCATCCGGGTGAATGGTCATCGGAGCGTACCTGTTACGATACCAGGCTGTGCCTCCTCTTCTGATCCACCAGCAGTCATTGCAGCGATGATAGAATGAAGAAATGAGCTAGGGACATACGAGTCAAAGGAGGAACCAAAATCTCGCGTCACTGACGTGTCAGTAACTTATGTTTACCGACACCTGACTGCGGAGCGGCATGCCGTTGTCCTGGTCACGATTCAAGCGGAATCTGAGGCCTTGAGGCTCGCAAGCTTGTAGTACCGTTCGACTGTATCTTTGTGTATGACGCCGTCATATATTTCGTTTTGGTTTGATAAAAAGATACAATTTCGGAGAGTTGGTCTATTTGGGTGCAGTTGTGAAAGAATTACAAGGAGAGCATCGGCTCAAAGTCGCCATACTCACAGCTCACGGCGAGACGCGACTGGAAACCGAAGTACTACGGTAAGCCACAGACGTGTTGTCGGAGCTGAAAACTGCAGGAGGGCCGAGTCCCATCGACTTGAACGGCGAATGCCGCTCGAGCTTGCTGGAAAGTTGCTTCAGCTTGGCTTCAGCCCGAATTTCTGCCTGTATCCCTTCTCTGGTGTTGTCTCGAGCACAAAAATCACGGTGTATCTCACAAAGGAGGACGCAAGAATTTCATGACTCAACTCGTGGAAAATACTGAGGACTCAGCAAGATTAGAATCGAGTTGGACTTGGAAGCAACAAGATCCCGACTGGAAGCCACGGTTTCTTCGCCGTCCATGAGCAATCCACCAAGTACATCGCATCCGTCTGGCCCTGGAAAGTAGCAGTCGTTCATTTTCGGTGAGACACTGGACTGGAAGGAACAGTGCTCAATATATCGAGGGAGGAGAGAGTTACCAACAGAACGGTTGTGACAGCGACACGAGGCAAGCCCCTTCTTTCGACTTAAGAAAACATGATGCTTGTACGGTATGAATACGTGGACACGCTGAATAAAATTATCAGTCCATCGGATCGCTTCCATCCCAAACGTAGTCCTTCAGATATTCAATCCCTTTCAGAGTCTCTGCGTCAGGAACGGCAACATTGGTTATCCACCACCGCGATGCCTCTCCACGCTTGGCCCGAATCCCATCAGGATACTGGAAATCCTCCTCATACTCCACGACCGTCAGTCTTGTCGCCGGCTTCCCGTTCTCCGGTTTCTTACTATCGAGTGTTACCTCAAACCACCACTCCGACTTCTGCACCACTACATCCCAAATCTCCTCGAGCTTCTTCGCCTCATCGGTTTCCCTGTCTTCGTCTTCGTTGTAAACGGTATACTTGTTGACGTTGCAAAGGCAATCCTCGATGATCTCTTCTTTCTCTGCCTTTGTGCCTTTACACGCGACGACCTTTGTGTAGCAGTCGTCGAAAGGAGCTTTGGGGACGATGAAGCAGCTTTCCTCGTCGTTCTCTTCTGGAATGATGGAAGAGAGACCGTTTGACCAGATGTAGAATACTCGAGGACCGCTTTTGTATTTCTTGGAAGCGTCGATTGCCCCGGAGTCATCTTCATCTTCATCGTTGTCATTGTCTTCGTGGTTGGAGTTATGAGACGTGCCTGGATCGCTGGCACCGGCGTCATCTTTTTTGGGCGACTTGGTGGGTTTGGCGTTGACCGGTTTCTCTCTGTCTGGAGATTGAGTTGTTCCTTGCTCCTTTTCAGATACTCTCTCGTCCACCTTTGTTTTCTTGGTCGCGTCCTGGACGGAGGCGGATGTGCTCAGCTTGCGTTTTGCGCTCCTACTATCAGGCTCTGCCCCGGAAACGTCATCAGCAATACTCAGGATCCCAAATAAAAACATACCTGTGGTTCCTGTGGACTGTGTCATGGCAATTTTTCTCTATTGTCCTTCTTGGTGGGTCTGAATTGGACGGTGTCCAGCGTCTGGCTCTGGATTGGAGGATGAAGGGAGGAAACTCGACGTGGCAGACAAATTAAATCCAGGAAAGACGCGACGCGTCGGACGGTTCTCGCGATTCGCTTCACTCAAGAGGCTTGCGAGTCAGGAAAAAGTCGTTCGCTGAAGGCGCCCGGTGATTCAGTAGCTTCAAGTAACGGATTCGAGTTCAAGAAGCATGATTAAGAACAGAACGAGGCATCTGTAACTAAGGTCGTCCATCCCAGATACTGTCTGCAATAAGGCTTACGCCCTTGTCGCACTCCTTGCTCGGAGCCGCGATGTCTACAATCCACCAA
Organism: Meripilus lineatus; assembly: GCA_027627245.1. Taxonomy (NCBI): domain Eukaryota; kingdom Fungi; phylum Basidiomycota; class Agaricomycetes; order Polyporales; family Meripilaceae; genus Meripilus; species Meripilus lineatus. The sequence goes on along the minus strand of JANAWD010000057.1, from coordinate 97,770 downwards.
GCCGTGTCTATGGGTATATCCTTGTCCTTGTCCTCTTCTCCACCCTCAGCTTCGTCATCGCTATCCTCAGCGTCCAGCCATAGTAATGCCTTATCCAAACCATCGACGTCGACCTTCAAGGCAGGACGCCCGCTCTCAGGCTTTTGTTTCTCCAATGTGATTTCGTACCACCAGTCCCCCTGATGCCTGACATCCTTTTTCCACAACTTCTTCAACTTCTTGGCCTCGGGAGTCTCATTAGCATCATCGATTCGTTCCAGAGGGTAGTCTTGTATCCGAAGTTCACAGACCATTTCATTAGTTGCGAAGTATCTTTCGTTTTCCGTCCCTTTGTGTGTAAGTGCATATGCCCATAGGGCGTCGACCTTGGATTTGAGGACAAGGAAACCGTCCTCCTCCTGATCTCCAAGTAAGCTCGTAATGGCGTCCGACCAGAGATAAAACACGAGAGCCTGGCCATGACCGACAGAAGAATTGCTCTGCGGTGCGACGACTTCTTTCGAGATGTCTTTGGCGGCCTCCCGTTTTTCGTCGACGGTTTTCTGATCGTCATCGTCGTCGTCATCTTCGTCGTCTGAACCTACAGTGTCCGAGTCGTCGGCGTCAGACTTTTTGGCTTTCGGCTCTTTGGGTCCAGCGTCACCATTGGCAACAGCGGTAGAGAGATTGACAGAAGTAACAGTCTCCGTGTTCTCCTTCGATTCCACCTTGGACCTTTTATTCTCGTCCTTGTCTGGAGCAGAGGTGCTCAACTTTCTCTTTGCGCTGGGTTCTGCGACTATAAGTTCGGAATTGTTCAGTCACTGCTATTTCAATGAGGTGTTAGGAATTTTACCGGTGTTCTCTCCACTTGCTCGCGCCATTCTTCGCTACGTTGGTCAAAATGGGAGGGTGAATGAGGGTGAAACAGAGAGACGTGATGACGGTAATGCAGAAGACGGAGATGGCAATGGTGACAGCAGTACGACTATTGGTTGCGAAGCTAAACCCTAGCCTTACGTACAGCGCGTTGCGAGAGATAGGCGGTGAATAAGGGATTCCAAAGAGCCGAAAGTAAAAGCTCGAAAAAGAGAAGTGTTGAGGGTAACAGGCAACTTAATATCCAATAAAAGCTCTCTGGATTAATGCAATGGGAGGTTTGCCATCTCTCTGAGTCGCGATTTCGAGCTGAAGATACTGAGAGTCTTAAATTTCAAGTAGACGGAGGTGTATCACGAAAACTCTGGTGAAGGCGATACGGCACACACACCTTCAACAGAGTGAATCGAGATATGTTAGGTCTGACTCGGATTTTCCAGTGGTAGTTAGGGATTAAGGTGCATTGCGGCTTTCCATCATTCGGCCATCCATTCATTGCTCGACGATCCCATCAATACTACAGCTTTCATATCTCATTAAGGCTAACTCCTCCATAGTCTTCAAGCCTTATCGATACGAACAAACTCGAACAACTCAAAATCGGGAAATCTAGGAGGGTAGGTAGGGAAGACGATAAGTGGTCGTACGTTGACCTGCATGAAATAACAGATTAGTAAGTTCCACATTCATTATCTGGAAAGAAGACGAACATGGGCACCACGCTTATCGTCATCGTCCACAGGAACACTCCATCCGGCCTCGCGATCATTCGTTTCAACACTTTGGAATCGTCAGACAATCATAACCAATAGCTAGAATAGACGGGACAGGGCATACATATAGATATTCTTGCCATGCTGTGGTTGTTCAGTAATTCTCCAAGCTTCGCCGTGAATAGCATCGATCAAGAAGGCGTAGAGTTGCCCGTCATGGCGCCCAGTGATATCACCTTTAGCTCTGATGTGATACCCGTCTTCGACTTTCTGTACGACGAGCTAAACATCCACCGGGTCATCCAGGAACGAAACATAAGTAGCGTAGATGTCTCACCTTTGGTGCCGAGACGTCGCTTGGAAGGGCACGAACTGGCTTGGGCAAAAGACTTCGATCCTCGATGGGGTGACGACCGATGGCCTTTTTATCGAGGACGGAACGGATGATGTAGGTGCCAGACTGAAGGGACATATTGATATATCAGTAGTGTTGGAGTGTTGTGCTGGGACTGTCAGGAAGGAGATCCCTGGTTGCACCTTGGGGCAATTCTCGCTGCCTTTTATTCGAGCCGGGATGGAGAGTAGAGGTGAACTAGGATTGCCCCTTGTCTCGGTTTCTCCATCAAATAAATGGGGGACCTGTCAGTAGTACAAGGCGAAGGGATGGCGACATCGTTCGAGGATGACAAAATTCCACCCCTCTGTGCCGTGAGCAGGAACAGATGGCTCTATGATGGAGTGCCTTATGGTCCGATCCGAGCATATCCAGACATCGCTCTATGGTAGCAACGAAATTGGGAAGTCGACCATTAGGGCACTGTTCTTGAGAGTGACATTCAGTATGCACGCGGCTGTCTTCTATGCAGCGGTCCACGATTCGCCGCACTGCCCGAGTTAGCCTCGTGATGAGTAACGACGGGAAAAATGTCACCCTGGGTTCTCCCCTCAATCTCATGGAATAGTCCCTCGACGCACCGGGCAAATGTCGAAGGATCACAGGGTATAACCACCTTGGCCATCGATAATTGCGCCTGTACTCCAGGAAATCGAATGCCTTGACAAGAGGACCAACCCTGATGAGTGAGGCAGAGAAGTACATTTGTGAGTACATCTGCGAAAAGTGAGAGCTAAAGAGTATATCATGTAAATGTGGATGCAGGCATCTGTTTTCCTACTGTGGTCGAAAGGGTGCCTCACCCTCGGGCTTGAGCGTTTGAGCTGTCGCAAACGGACACATACGAACGTCACATTCCAATCTTTGATCCATTTATGTTATCGAAAGTCGGCACAGATACCCGTGTTACGTTGCACGTACTGCTCTGAATGATGTTAAAACCACCATTAATGGGTCCATGGCAGGCACTGGATCGAGGAGAACGAGTCTCCAAACATGCGCCCACGTCAGTTAAGAGTACGATATATTGAAAACTGTGGACATTATATGGAGCTCACTCAGAGGCGTGCCCCATGGCACATGGACTTGGCATGCTAATAAAGCAGGAATTTCTGCCACCATGGTACGACTCGTACAGAAAAGGGAGGACGACAGAGTTCTGTACAATTGAGCCAGTCGAAGAGAATGGAGGATAAAAAAACTCAACAATGCGAGTAGAATCATATTGAAAGCGAACCAAGTGCTGTGACTTTGGCTCACGCGATTCAACCCAGGGACCTTGAAGGTGAATGATGGCAGCCTTAGGCCTTGGATATTCAAGTCTACGACAAGAATAAGGTCTGAAGTTTGGAATCTTTTGCCCGTCGACTTTGGGTTTTGTGGGCCATATTGGCGCCGTTATTGCTGGCGTTCTGTGTAGAGACACGAATTCAAGGAATTGGACCATTCAATGCGATGGAATCAGGGCATGCTGGGCGTCAAGTGGGCGGCTTTTGCAGGCGTGATTGCAATCAAAGATCAGCCACAGACGCGTTTTCGGAGCCGAACTTTAAATCTTGAAAGTCAACAACAGTCAACAACGCGTCTTCCTTCAAATTCGCCATTCCCTGTATCTCCCACCGTGAGCATGAAATCAGTCAACGAACGCATTTCCTCATAATTTCTTGCACACTTTGTACACCGACACTACTTTGAGAGTATTTACCGAGGCGGATGTAATCAAAGCTGACGAAGTGCTATACTTGGCATCCGTTGCTAATAGCCTATGCCAATATCAGGATCCAATAAACCTCTCATGATTCGGCAGGTTCAAGCTGGATCCAAATCGATTTATATCCAGTCTCAAGGGATGAAACAATGTCCGCAGAATGGCGCGTCAAGGCTCAATGTAGATAGGACGCAACTAACAAAACTGCCAATCGTAAGGAGTAGACCCATCCCACACGTACTCCGACATGAAGTCAATCCCTTTCGTCGTCTTTTCGTCTGGTGCCGCAACACCAACAATCCACCACCGAGACTGTTCTCCACGCTTCCATTTGACCCCCTCTTCTTCATACTCTTCCATGATTGCCTCAATAGCGGGACTCCCGCTCTCCGGCTTTTGGGTATCAAGAGTGATCTCAAACCACCACTTGGTCTTTTTCGACTCTTCTTCGTATATCTTTACCAATTTGTCCGCGTCTGGGGTCGTTTTCGCTTTGTCATCGTTGCGGATACAGAATTTTGAGATGTCATGGCAGATGTCTTCGACGATGTCGTCTTTCTCTTCTACCTTGCAGGTCGAGAGTTTGCGATAGAATTCATCGAGAGGAGGTTTGGGGACGAGGAAGGCGGGATCACCGCATGAGTCTGGTGGGACAATTGAGTCCAGTCCCTCAGCCCAAATGTAGAACTTCCTCTGTCCCTTCGGAAACCTGACAGACGCGTCGACGATTCCGGCATTGCCAGTCCCTTCATCATCGTCATCGTCATCGTCTTCTTCGTCTTCATCATCGTCATCGCCTGAACCTACGCTTTCCGAGTCGACGGCCTCGGAGTTTTTGAGTGTCGGCTCTTTTGGCTCAGCGTGACCATTGGCAGAAGTGGTAGGGGGATAGACAGCAGTGACAGCCGACTCGTTATCCTTCGATTCTACCTTGGACTTTTTGTTCTCTTCCTTGTCCGGAGCAGAGGTGCTCAGCTTTCTTTTCGCGTTGGGCGCTGAACCTATATGTCCGATATTGTTCGGTCACTGCTATTTCCAACGGGGTGTAAGGAAATTTACCGGCATTTACTCCGCTTGCTTGAGCCATCCTATGCCGTCTTGGTTAAATCAGGAGGGCGAATGAGGAATAAAACAGAGAGACGTGGTGACGGTATTGCAGGGCAACGAGACGTGGCAATGGTGGTAGCAGTCGTAGCAAAGGACGCGAATTTAAGGTATGGCTTTACGTACACCGCGTTGCGAGAGATAGGCGATGAATATGGGAATCCAAAGAGCCGAATGCAAGGTTCATCTCTGTAAATTACAGGGGCAGGACCTTGTGTGCCAATTAGATGTACCGTCTCCCAGAGTCGCGAATTCAAGTTGTAGCAAGTGAGACTCGTTGAGTCCAAATAGATTGGGGCGGATCACGAGATCTCTGGTGAAGGCAACACATACACCTTCAATGGAGCGAGCCGCCGAGAATCGAGATGAACAGAGTCAGACTTGAATTCGCTGATTGTAGTCCGGGATCGATGTGCATTGCAGCTTTCTCGAACTCGATTCAATAGTCATCCATTCATTACTCGATCGTCTCATTGATACTACAACTTTCAAATCTCGTCAACTACTTCATAGCCCTCAGGCTTCAGGCCCTGTCTACACGAACGAACTCGAACAACTCAGTATCAAGGAATTGAGGAGGCTCGCTAGGTTGGACAACAAGTGGTAGTACAAGGAGCTATGTGAACAATAACAAATCAGTAAATCCCACACTCGTTCTCGAGAAAGAAGACGAACATGGGCACCACGTTTATCGTCATCATCCATCGGAACGACCCACCCGGCCTCGTGATCATTTGTCTCGACGCTTTAAATCGTTCAACAATCAATATCAATATCTCGAACAAACGAGACCAGACATACGTATAGACGTTTTCGCCATGTTGCGGTTGCTGGGTAATCTTCCAAGTTTCGCCATGGAAAATATCCATCAGGAAGGCGAAGAGCCCCCCGTCATGGCGCCCTGTGATGTTACCTCCAGCCTTGATTTGATACCCATCTTTGACCTTCTGGACAACGATCTATACATACACAGGGTTATCTAGGAATAGAGCGGAAACAGGATAGATATCTCACTTTTGGTGGCGTGATGCTGTTTGGAAGAGCACGAATTGGCTTGGGCAAAAGACTTCGGTCCTCGATGGGGTGACGACCGATAGCCTTTTGATCGTAAACGGAGCGGATGGTATAGATGCCGGACGGGAGAGACATGTCGATATCTCAGTGGTATGAGAGCGCTGTACTGGTACCGGTAGGAAGGGGATTCCTGGTCGCATCTTGGGCTATCCTCACTGTCTTATATCTCAGCTCGGATGGACTGTAGATAGCGAACTGAGAGTACCCATTTCCTCAATTCCTCTTGATAAAAAAATGGGGTACCTGTCAACTGTGCGACCGACATCGTTCGAGGATGGTGAGACTCCACCACTCTGCGTCGCAAGCAGGAAAATATCTCTCTAATTGGGGCACGCTATGGTCCGATCCGAGCGTATTGAGACATTGTTCAATGGTAGCAATGAGATTGGGAAGTCGGCCATTAGGGCACTGTTGTTGAGAGTGACGTTCAGCATGCACGCGCTTGTCTTCTATCCAACCGTCAGAGAACTGATTCGCTATTCCACCCGACTAGGACTGCAGTTAGCCTCGTGAAGAAGAAAGATGGGAAGAACGCTTGCCCTTGATCCTCCCCTCAATCCCATGGCAAGGTCCCTTTACGCATCGCTGACACCTCGAAGGATCTCACCATGGACATCGACAATTGTCGTTGTTCCCGGGAAGGTGGAATGCCTTAATGAGAACCAACGTCGGGATGGGACAGTGTCCTCTGCGAGAAGCGATAGCCAGATATCTCATCGTGTAAATGAAGATACTTTATGGTATCTGCCAACCAATGGTGGTTGAAAGGGCGGCTCATCTGTTAACGTTCGAGCTGCTGCAGAGGTACACATACGTATGTAAAACTTGAAGCTTTAATTCATATTGAGTTGTAAGAAGAAATTGAGCAAATCTGACGGGAAAAAAAAGCAAAAAAAGGGGGCGAATTCACCTATGTAATGTCTCACGCGATCTCACGTACAATCATGAAATGATGTAAAAGCACCATTCAAGTCAGGGCGGGTCCCCGGAGCGACCTGGATGATAGGCTGTATCTCGGAAAGCAGGGATCGAGGAAACATCTCTCCAAACCTGCAGTCACGTCAGTCAAGAGTGCAATACATCGAATGATCGTGACAGTATATGGACCTCATTCAGAGGCGTGCTCCACAGCACACGGACTTGATGTGTAAATAAAGCGGGTATTTCCACCACCGTGGTACGATTCGTAAAGGAAGGGAGTACGACAGTCAAACAACGAGGTCCGAATGCTTCAAAAGAGGTGAAGGGGATATGAAGGTACTCAATAAAGCAAACAGAGGCACATCTCATCGGCTTCCATCATATTCCTGATTGCGTTACCTGTTCTAATACCCAGGATTCGTGCGAATATCCTTTATTTGACTCCTTCGGAATTGGAGTGACTTCGAGGGAATCAATGAAAGGTAGTTTCTGGGATAAAGATCCCAAAAAGGGTCTTGAATAATCAGGGACACGGTGATTGTGCACGATTGAATGGCAAGAGGTCGAGGTGGAGAGAGTGAGTTTGAAATACGGTGCTTCATTGCTTGCCATACCGCCAGAAAACCCAGGATAGATAGAAGAAGTAATCTGCTAGAGCCAATATTTCAGGCCTTGACCATACCACCCATTGTTTATCGGTGGCAGAGGGATAGATGATCTGAGAATCGCTTTCTGAGTGAGGAGGAAGAGGAAGAGACCGCTATTAAGCGCCCGAACTTTGACTCCGAAACCGGGCAAGGCTCGGGCTCGGACTTGTATCGCAACTTCTCCTCCTACTCCATTATGCCTATATCACAGTTCCTCCCATCCACACATCCACGTCTATCTTTCTCGAGGCATCATCAAGTCCCCAGAAACTACAATAACAACGTGAAACGGAGCACACTTCCAACCGAGATCTTGCTAGACATATTCTCAGTCCTCGCTGACGATGTCTTGGATCATGCCAGGCTATTCTATTACCGGATAACGACCCTGTCGATTGACTTGGGTGTTCCCACTCATCCTGTACGAACATCTATCAATACCCTCCTCAACACAGCGCTCGTCTGCCACACTTGGTATTCTGCAGCAATGGAGGCTCTCTATCGTAACCCCATTCTCGCTTCATACAAACAATACCGACTGTTCTCTCGGACACTTCGGAAGACTCCACGTCTTGCTTCATATATACGCACCGCATTCGTCTTTGACATCCAAACAGCGAAACCCTTTCCATTTAATCTCATGCACCAGGAAGACCGGGATCCAGAGCGAGTTCATACCCATCTATCCCACATTTTTCAGTCATGTTCCTCATTAGGGAGATTATTCATCCAACTACACCATCCTCTCTCGGAGATCATGGCCTCACATTGGCTCGGACAACCCTCCATCACATTCCAACTTCGGTATCTCACACTATCGGGGAAAATGTTCACGTCAACGTTTTCCCAATTATCTCTACCCCCTACTCGAAGTTCTGTGCCTTAACGGTTTCAACTTTGGGCTTCATCATTCGACTGTGTTCCCGCCCTTTCCCCGCCTCCATACCCTCCAACTTACCCGAACCACTGGCTGGCAAGCGTATCACCGACTGTACGGATCCATCGTTGCCCTTCCTGCCCTCGACTCATTGGAGCTCTACGAAAACGATTACCAGTCGTCATTGGCAGCAAACGAGTACACACTCCCTCACTTCCCGCACCTCCGACGGCTCTATGCATTTGGCACATACGAGTACATTCTGTTCAGCACTCTATGGGTGACCTCTCCTACCCTTAAACAAGTCCGCGAATTGGGAGTAGGCGTCGCAGATAATGGGTACGACTCTTTGGATGAATGGGAGATCCCGCCTACTTTGGAGCTACTTACGGTGGCTATGAGGCTTGATTTACCGGACAAGTCGAATCCTCAGGAAAGACCACTTCAATATCTACTTGCGTTTCTGCAGAGGAACTCGGGGCCGATCGCTCGGGGAGTGCTGAAGAAGGTCGTCATACTCGGGTTGACGTGGCACGTGGACGATCCCTGGAGGAAGGAGCCCATCCAGACCATTCTGAGAGAGATAAAATCATTGTGTAACCCTCTTCGAGTTGAGGTCACATGGAGACGTTCGAGTGTGTGATTCTCTGTTATCTGTGTAGGGGATTGATCTGACAAGCCACGTAGTGCAGAACGAGTGGATAGAGAAGGAGTTTGCTCGGGTTCCACTCCCGAGTTGATCTCTTATCTTCGCTATATTTAAATGTGTTCAATCATACGCCAATGCGACGTTCATTCGAAAAATCTGTCTTATTGCGAATCCCTGGATCGGGATTTACCTTGGGTGTGTACGGTGACGCTGATAAAATCAAACTGACCCGTATGTATATATAATAGTCTGAGTTGAGTTGAGACCTCTTGATTCCCGCCTCCCGTGCAAGAGGGCCCCATTTACAGCAAGACCGGCGCGTATGTGTGGGTTTACTGCACGATGAACCCGATTGGCTCCAAGAGGATGGGCTGGCGGGATCCCTTTGTTTTGAATGCGCCCCTTAACAAAACCAGGTGGGTCGACAGACCGTCGTCCTTTTCCTTGTATATTGGACACCTTCATCTCGCTTCAAGATGGTTGACTGGAAATCCCCCAACGAACTATTACGTGATGATCGTAGGTCTCCACTCCGCTTTTCTGACATTTGAATGGCTCTTCACATACGTCTCGTTAGTCGTCGCTCTACGAATTGCGGAGTTCCTAAGTGGCCTCTATTGGTATGTTGCCCATCGTCGATTCTGTCTCTGAAACGAGTTTGGTGAACGTGTTTCAGCTGGGAGTTTTTCGTTTCTCTCAACTTCGAGTGGAGCTTCATTTCGGGTAAAAGAAAGCTGCGGTGGCCCATGGTATGTTGTGTATTTTACTTGTCTGCGACCTGAAGGTAACGTTTTCATAGACACCGTACTTCATTGGTCGTTATGCCGCGCTTATCGGTATAATTGTAGCGTGAGTTTCGTCGCGGTAGTATACGCGAAAATTCGGCGATCTAATTCATCCAGTGTCCTGTGCGGGAACTCGTCTTTGTAAGGATCTTCGACTTTGGTCTTCTCTGGCTCATTCCGTGCCCTCACACTCACATAAAGTGGCCGTTCTTGTCAAGTCTTGTTCAAAGTATCTGCAGTACGTAGGAGTGCCTGATTGTCGAAGCTGTCGCAGATTTTGACTGTTACTAGATTTCTTCGGCCATCATGGTAGCCTCGTCGACTGCGAATCTGGCTATCCGAACGTAGGATCACTTGGCATTTTCTCCCTTTACATTATGACTGAGAAAATGCATAGGATGGTCATCTGGTCGATGCGGCCGCGTTGTGTCGTTCCACTTTGCCTACTGATGGTCGTCCATTGGGGGGTTCTAATCCAAAGTTCGTACCTGGAACACTTGACTTTACAATGTTGAAGCCAAGCTGACGACCCCATTCAGATACGATGTCGACTAAAGTGGATTACAGTCCCGGTGTGGGCTGTCTCGTTGTGTTCAGCACCGCTCAGACCGTATCGGTCACATACTTTTATTCAATCTTCGTTGATTCTGTTGTTTTCATCCTATGCTCATACAGAATCCTTGGATGGCCTTGTCGAATTACTGGATCACAACTAGTCAACATGATCTTCCAAGACGGTCTCATATACTTCATCATTGTGTTTGTGGTTTTACTTCTGCCTCACGTCCTGTGGATGCTCACGGTTTTGCATAGGCTCTTGATCAATGTGCCCGCAGCCGTTATTGCCGCGTTGGACCTCAACCCAGTGATGGATACCATCTCTTCTACTCTTGTATCCGTCGCGTCTGTGGTATGAAGGCCATTGGAACTCGTCGTCTTGGCTTCTGACATTCCCTTGACAGGTCACCTCGGGTTATGCTGTTCGCCATCTTTCGAAGTTCTCAAGCAATGGGATCATAATGGCATAGATACCTTTAATTTACATTCATGCCTATTTCGAAAATAGAGAATGTCCTGTAATAATACCCACAAGGTCCGATGTGGTCCCTCCGAGTCCGGGATGAGACAAATATTACTCGTTCGTTGCCAATGTGAGCAATGACTTCGGCAACGAAGTTGTTTCAGTATCGTCAAAATTGCGTCTCGCCTCGATATTGTGTCTCTTCTGCGTCTTCGTTATCATCAAAAGTGGTGTTCCGACCGACGCTGATCATGACAGATCCCAAGACCTGACAGGGAGCCACCAATGGGGTGATTCACCTCCTCTGATTGGCTCGGCTGTTTCCGGTTGCTCGAAAAGCCTGGACCCTGTTGAACGAAGTTGCATACCCGACGTAATTGAACCTGGATGGTCATCGTGAAATCGAAAAGACTCGAAGACGAAATTCCGACACTTCGTCATCGCTCAGCGTTTGCGCTTTTCACGAATACGCCAACCCTTGATGACGCCTCGATCACGACAATACGGACTTGAACGTCTCCATGATGCAAATTGTCACGGTATTTTCGGTTTCATCTTTTTGGGCAATTCGAGATCGGAGAAGTGCAACTGGAGATGATACACATAACAATAAGTCTGATGGTCTTGGTTGTTCATTGATTCGTTCTTATACCAGACTTAGCATCTGAATCGTACTTCGCCGCTATTCATCGAGCATCCCAAAATCAAGGTACAGCAAGAAGTACTGTTCGATATATTAGATTCCCCGTGCTTGATCGGGCACTACAAAAACAAGGGTATCCTTTGGCTGGTGCAAATGGACTCAGCCTTCTATGCCAACGAGTTCCGAGTTGAGTTGAGATTGTAATGTTTCATTCTTCCTTCCTTCTATCCAGTGAGATCGGCACAGAATGCGTGGGTATTCGATACGCGGACCAGAACGGATCGACGCAAGTCGCATCATGACACTGGCAGAATGTTCGCTGGATCGTCTTTGTGCCTCAAATTCACTACTGAATTTGATGTTCTTTCAGGGGTGAGTTGTATTCCTTCCCGTGCTTGCCCTGTTCGACATTCCTTCTCAAGACCAAATGATAACGTTGCCCAATGATGTTTATAACAGTGACTCTCGTTCGTTCGTCAACAGCGATAAACGTAGAAGTCAACATTCTCTTACTTTGTGTCAAAGATGGGCTTAATGGCCAGGCAGGTTGCCTGATCCGGGTATAACTCTTAAAAGGACCCAGGTGGGTAGACAGGCAGTACACACTCTGCTTGCAATTCGGACTCTCCTTTCCGGAAATGGTCAACTGGAAATCGCCTGAAGAACAATTACGTGATGAGGGTGGGTCTACGCTCCAGTTACTCGTGGCATGTTCAATATCTTCAAGCTGTCACCATATCAGTCGCAGCTTTGCGAGTCGCAGAATTCCTAACGGGCCTTTACTTGTATGTAAAACTGGTCTAATACGGCGCAGCCGATTTTGACGGGCCTCTTTCAGTTGGGAACTTTTCTTTTCTCTCGACTTCGAGTGGGACTTTCTCTCAGGTTCTCGAAAGCGGCATTGGACTATGGTACCCTGTAATGGATATCCGTTTCTTAACCGCCCTCTGACTGCTTCTTCGACATTGAAGATACCTTACTTCCTCGGTCGTTATGCGGCGATCGTCGGTCTCCTTGCAACGTGAGTCTCGACAGATATTATTTACAACGGGATGTCGTGACTTTTTTTTTGGCGTTAGTGTCCTGTGTGGAAATCCGTCTTTGTAAGGGTCGTGGATGTTGATCGGCTCCTGCTCATCCCATCACTTTGCCCACAGGTATCATTCTTGTCGAGTCTTATTCAGAGTTGCAACTGTGCGAAAAACCGCCTACTTGTCATAGTTAACATGGATCTCATTTGTTCCCAATAGGTTGCTATGTCTATCATGGTAGGAACTTCGACCGCAAATCTCGCAATTCGAACGTACGGTTTCTTGGCATCTGTTTCATTTTCCCGACGAATAAGACCACACACAGAATGGTCATCTGGTCGATGAGGCCACGCTGTGTTGTTTTCCTCTGCATGCTGATGGTTGTACAATGGGGGGCTTTAATTCAAAGTTCGTGCCTCTAACACTTGTTTCCGTGATAAGAGGAGAAGCTGACCACTCAATCAAGACACGCTTTCGACTCGAGTGGACTACATACCCGATGTGGGGTGTCTTGTTGTATATAGCACCGTTTTTACCAAGTCCCTTGCATACTTCTACTCGTTATTCGTTGACTCGGTCGTCTTTCTCCTCTGCGCTTATAAATTGCTCGGGCATTCCTATGGTCGAGTAACTAGGTCACACTTGGTCAAGATGATTTTCCAAGACGGCCTCATATACGTTATCATTATGTTTGTCGCCTGACCTCCTGTTCATCTTTTTTCCATGACTCACAGTTTCGAATAGGCTCTTAATCAATGTCCCTGCAGCTGTACTTGCACAATTGAACCTCAACCCAGTAATGGACACCACTTTTGGTCCTGTGGTATCTGTCATATCCGTGGTATGAATGACACAGAAATCCGCCAGCTTGATCTCTAACATTACCTTAACAGATCACCTCAAGTTATGCTGTTCGCCGTCTTTCCCAATTTTCAAACAATCAGGCCATAACCATCAGGATATCGTGATATCTTGTGTATCTTCGGCCAATTCTACTGTTATCCCTAGTTGTCCTTGTCAGAACCATGATTTCTGGAAATCCTGTCGTAGTGAATGTACTTGCGGATTCTCATTCCATGGATTTGTTTGGGGGCATGTATAATTCGAGCCCGTCCTTCGAACTTGGTATTTTGAAGGAAAATTCGGGGATGCGGAGCTATGTCTCACCCTATTGGAATTTGACCCTCGTAATTGCATGCCTTTGTCGACAATCAGTGAGTGTTTGGGCTCGAAGTCCTCACCCTCCTATTGGTTCGGCTTTCACCGGGCCAATCAAATCTAGACTCTCTCTCACCTGCGCGCCGCGAAACAGACCTCAAACTGGACCCATGGTGCTCTTGGTGGCTCACGTCGTGTCGCACTGGGATGGAACATATTAGTATCTCACTGAGAGATTGAGCTCAGTCTGTGTGATTGGAGCACCTCAAGCCTCTTACCTTGGCCGAGCTGTTCACTGGTATTTGATGTCCACGCTATGGAGGTGGCATGAGGATTGCAAGAGTTTACCAAAATATGAGGTGAGCCCCATTTCTGCACAATGATTACAATGCGAGCTCACACGATACATCGGAGAGCCACGGAAAGAGTTATTTGGCGTTTATTGTAGCTGTAATCTCCCGTCTTGCACTCTCAATCGAGAACTGCCACTCACTTCGTACTTCGCCGCATAGACGATACCTGTTCAACCTGACTTACAATTGTGTACGTTGGTTGATGTAGATGTAAAAGGACAGAAATAACAGATGGTTAATCATCCCGCATTGCGTAGCCCCCTGGCAATTTCGAAGGAGACGAACACGGGGTATTTTGGAGTTTCGCACACCTCACCCTGCGTTGCTGAACGGACACTGTTTTATGATCCAAGCCATTATCTCAACCAAGGTGGCACCCAAGGAAAAGCAGCCCATGGCTTCCCAAATTGAAGCCAACCTCGACGGCGACATTCTCAAATATGGTACGGCCTCGAATCAAGCATTCAACGCCAGTGGGCTAGATTTTTGTCTTCTTCATACAATCACAAGTACTAGCGTGAGATTCATTCGTTCTGACTTCGGAGGTCGACTAATCGGTATCACAGATAGTGCATACTGTCACTTCGCTCCATGATGAATGAAAGTCGTCAGAAACAGGTATTCATTGACTTTCTTTTGGAATGTGGTATCCCTTTCATTACCGTACATCGGACTACCCATGAGGTTCCAGCTAGTTCTGGGCAATATGTACGTCTCTCTGATTCTGATGTTGACATGATCCCTGATATCGCAAGAAAAGATGGCGTTGTGTAGCATGGATATCTTTGCCAGTGTGTCGGAACCGAGGTGTATTTGGAGGTTGAGTGGAATGCTCGGCAATTTGTTCAACTTCCGTAAGCAAATGTGGAAACTGAGATAGCATGGTTCAGACACGAGGAGCATCAGGACAACATCCAGAGTTACTGACAACACCTCATTGCATCTAATCAGTGGTCCGATTGACGGGCCAGTGGATACAGGAAAACATGACCGTGCCAGCGCCGTAGGTAATATGCTCGATAAAGAATTGCTGAGGATATTTTTTGGCTCATTGGTCACTGCGGCTTACGTATCTTTTTAAGGTCGGTGCCATACCAGCAACTCAACGTGTCAGGGAGCCATAGTACGCCGACTTGCGAGGTGCAGAGATCCTCTGGTATTTTCATCGATTCACCAATTCTATCGAGTACCGGCACAGGGTTTATCTGTGTCGATAGCCGCTGCATCACTCACGCAGCCCCCGACGAAAGTACGCATAAGAGAATGAACGATTGTCGTGGGCAGACGGGATATCGCTCTTAATTCTGAGGAGCGAGCATGCCGACGACTGACTGAGAAGGACGTCTCGTCGAAGCATTCCGCGACAGTTGGTAGAACCGCAAAAGGTGATCACCTACGTGCGTTTCGCCTCAGACAACTGTATCCCCGTCGCACCGGGAGACTGGCGCAAGCGCATAAAGTCTCATGTTCACGCCAGCACACTTGCTCATCGGGCCCATCTTGAAGAAGGGAAGTGGGGGGAGAGGCTGGAGAAAACGGCGATCATGAATGGCTGTGGCCTTGCAGCACATCGGACGCGCTGGCGATGCTCTGACCTACCGCAAAAGTTCGGAGCACAAAGAGGCGTCGCACAGTCACCTGTAAAGCTCGCCGTCCATACCCAACCTGATCGCATTGAGCCACAAGTTGTGATACCCACTTTCACGATGTTCTGAGAATTTAAGGCGGGATTTTGGGATTGAACACAATAATCGGCGTTGGGAGAGATCAGTGAGCGAGGTGTTGATTCTATCTGCAGGAATGTGTTCATGGTTGGATGGAAATGGGTGGGCAGATGGGGCAAAAGTTTGCCAGGACGACGAACATACAGTCCCTCTCGACAGACAGAAGATTGAAAGGTTGGCCGTGTTAGTTAGAGACCTGGATTCGCGGCACGAGGAGCCCGACCCATTCGCACAGTCCATTGACCCAATTCGTCGGTACGCTCTGGACAGAAACTCGGTCTTGGCTGAAAACGACGCTTCTTATGCTCGATATCCGTTCAAGGTAATCCGAATACTGGACCAAAGAAACAGGAGAGTCAGGTTGAACCATTGGGCCGGGAGTTTTGAGACGAACACCAGGCGGTACAGGTGGACCCTTGAAAGTCTGGCTGCAAGCGTGGGGCATTGAACAGGTTCGAGTGTGGATACATCATTGGGACTCATGAGCACACGCGGGGAGGAGACCTGCTACGGGATATGTGCGGGATGAAGTAACTGCACAAGGATTGGAATAAATACGTTCTGGAGCACACCAGCTAATAATTTGGGGTGCAATGTACGTGAACAAGAGAATCTCCCAAGTGAAGACCACACTCACCAGGAACCAGGGCAATATGTGACACTGATAGCGACGAGGAGGGCATTGACAATGGGATGTTGTACCACATCTGTGGGACGAATGAAAAGTTGGTCGGACCGAGTTGAGGGGCCCCAAAGAGCGGAACCGCCAAAACACACACAGCATAGGTAACGAACAAAGCCACCACACGGCGCAAAGAACCGAAGTAACGGTCCCGGGGCCCTTCGGGCCTCTGCAGCAAGGAGCTCGGTGCGCCTTCAAGAACATGACACTAGACGAGCGACGAACGGAGAGTGCAACGGTGGAATCCCCCCTTTCCGCGATCAGGGGCATTGCAAGGGCTTGTCCTATGTCGGAAGTCCTTCGTGTGTTGGTAAAACGCCAAGTTCCGTAAAAATTGTGGTAACGTAGTCAACGGCACCAAGGAAGGGGGTTGGAAGTACTCATGGAGGCAGTGGTTTTCTCCACCGGGTGGACTTGTGTTAGCAAACATGTCACTATACACAAGTCAGAATCGTAAGATCGGATTAGCCCCTCCCATACCCTTCTGATGGTAAGGTCAAACGGGAGACTCAGGCGCACCTGGAGTTTGCATAGAGCACCCGACATGTAAACGTGGATTATATGGGTACTATACTAGCCATTGTAAGAGGACATCGTGCCCACAACGAGCGACCTACAATCAATGGTCAGTGGGCCATCGTGACAGCGTACTGCGGTTTACGGCGTGGCAGTTGTAAAGGAGCAAGCTCCCAGCAAACGTTGGTAGGGCTGGAGTCCTTGGCTGGCGTTAAAGCTGAAGCGCGAGTCGGGCGTCCCACAATTGTGGGTCCTCATTCAGGACCTACATCACGGTCTTTTCATTGGGAGGCACCAAACCGGGCCCGTGGTTAGTCGTTCCCCTCCTTCGGGCACCTAAAGATTCTAACCTTATTGGTTGCGGTCTAGCGACGGGGAAAGTGATGACCGAGGATGCAGAACGAGGACGATGATGAGCCTGAGAGTGTGCTGATCACCGAGGAGCTTGAGGCCTTCGAAGATCTTATCTGATCTTATCTGATTGCGTGTGATTATCAGACAAATGCGGCCGAGGGTGAAAACGGAAGTGGAAACGGGTATCTTATCAGATATCCCGTGCTGATGACAACACACCTTGGCAAGCTCGCGGAGACTCTGGCAGACTCTGGCTCTCTGCCGACTCCTCTTTCAGAGGCCCTCGACGTCTTTGGATATGGTTCAAGAACCCCAAGCTCAACGCCGGGAGCTGAGGACCTCCCCAGTCATCCAGTCTCTTCGGAATTCATCCACTTGAGTTGCACTCTGCCTTCATCTTTTCAAAGCATTTACTCCTCCCAGTCCAATTCTCGTCGCGTGTGTCTTGTGCTTGTGTCGTTCTTCTGCCTGACCAGTCCAAATCCAACAGAAAAAAACCTAAATCGGACTTCCTTCCGAACAATCTTTCTGCCCTCTGCTATAGGTACTAGGCCCTGTGCCCATTCTCTCCACCGTCTGAATCCCAGATTTTAAAGGCTGAGCGAAATGGACAAACGTTCTTCACAGGACTTTCCTGCCCCCTCTTGGGATACCCTCGCAGTGACACGCCTACAACTATTCTATTTTGATCATTCTCCATCATCTATTAACGCATCTCTGATACATTCTTTCAAGAATCTCTACTTATAGTAATTCACGACAAATGACTCAGGGATCATATTATCCTCGTGCAGCTGCAACCATTGAGGAGTGCTCAGCCGGTGCAGCCTCCGGAGACTTCAACCTCAGGGTTGCGTCCATTTTCGTCATCTTCGTCGGCTCTCTGGGCAGCGCACTTCTTCCTGTTTTGGCGAAAAGCAGCCCTTGGTTGTCCCGCATTACTCCTGTCGCCGTCCTCGACTTCGCAAAGTATTTTGGTAGTGGTGTCATTGTCAGTACAATTTCTACTACCATTCTCTGTGTCCTCGAACGCTGAACCCAACCGATGCAAATTAACCTAGATTGCTACAGCTTTCATCCATTTGCTTGATGGTGCGTTGAAGGAACTTCAATCTCCTTGCCTTGCACCGGGCTGGCAACAATATGTGCGTGCATTCACCGCTTTTCTCAACGGATGATGTAACAAATCTCTTCTCCCGCAGCCATGGGCCCTGGCGACCGTTGTCATCAGTATCTTCTTCATCTTCGTTTTCGAGCTCCTCGCCTTCCGGTGGGGTTCAGCCCGATTAAAGAAACTCGGTGTCACTCATGGTAAGAGCCTCAAGCACAGCATTTTGACGGGATGTCGCTAACTCCGCATTGAACATCAGATCCTCATGGCCATGGTCCACCCACTCAAGAGTCCCATGCCTTCGAAAATACTAATCAGTCCATTCATCCTATAGAAGAAGGACGTTCCGAGAAGAAGGATTTGGAAACTGCTAGCGTGCAGGGCCCTGAACAAGTCACCCATACTTTGGAAGTTCAGGAAACTGGAAATATCGCTGACTCCGCGCTGTCAAAAATCGTCGGTGTGGCCATCCTGGAGTTTGGTGTGCTTCTGCATAGGTAAGGCAACCCCACTGGGTCAAAATTCGATAACCTCTGTAGACTCTGACAATCCTCTCGCTAGTTTCTTCGTTGGTCTTACCTTGGCCGTCGACGCTAACTTCAAGGTTCTGTTCGTGGCGATTCTGTTCCATCGTGAGCTCATTTTGTTCAATCTCCTGATCCATCTCTGACTCTATCTTGTGCAGAAATTTTTGAGGGTCTCGGTGTCAGCGCTCGGCTAGCCTACGTCGGTCTTCCGAAGAAGTACAATTACTTCCCAATTGTGTGCGCCATCTTGTTCGGTCTCATCACACCCATTGGCACGTAGTTCTCTTACTACGAAAGGGTTTTCATATTGATATTGATGGTGTCCTTGTAGGTACTGCCGTCGGTTTAGGTATCCGGACGACGTATACTCCAGGAAGCGCCACTTCCAGCATGGTCGCTGGTATTATGGATGCCTTCAGCGCTGGTATCCTCATTTACACAGGTCTCGTTGAGGTACGTGGTTGTTTTCTTCTGAGATCGGTCAAGAAGTAACACTAAACTTCTTGCAGCTACTCGCCCATGAATTCTTGTACAACAGAGAAATGATTGAGGGGTCTAACGGCCACTTGGCCTATGCCTTAATCTGTACTATGCTTGGCGTCGCTGGTATGGGTCTCATCGGAAAATGGGCCTAGAAAGGAGCCGGGATATTGAATGTTCATTTTTATCATTTCTTTGGGAGGCGAAGGAGTCAGCCTTCGCAAAATTGTGGCTTGAGTAATGGTGTAGAGTGCAACTCACGACCTTTCATGTAACCTATAACGTATTTCATGAGCACTGTACCCTACACATTCTTTTGATTATCTTTTCCAAGGGGTTCATGTAGATTATTTGATATGAACTCCAGTTATGTCCTTCTACTTATCACCGTACTATCGGTGCCAATGATTATACTGAGGCTTTTCTGCCTTTCCAATCACTTCTGAATCCTTAGAATGACGGGACGCTTTTACGAGCATGATAACACATCCAAGTTATCCACCTTCCAAAAATGGTTAGTTTTCTCGCAGGATGGGTGTATTTAAAAAAACCAGCATTTTATGTGCTACCTAGTACCTACTTCTGTAGCTTCATCGTATGCAACAAAAAAAGTCGCGAGGCGAGAGGACTGAACTAGACCCATGGTCCGGATTTGTCGATCTTTTGATGGCACGGCCGATATCAATTCCGAGTCGAACGCAGGTCACGGTATCCTTTCCGCAACTTCCCATTTCTTCCGAAATTTAGACTTTTTTATAGCTCCTTTATTAAGTGCCTGAAGCCTTTGCACGGCATACTCTTACCTTTACAAGCACCGACCCTATTGGATTTCAAATCAGGCATCCCGAACAGACATTGGACAGGATGGTGAGTACGGCGCCTGATTACCCTCTTTGGATGCCACGACTACGCTGAGCGCTCATCTCCTTTTGTCCATCGCCCCCAAGTCGCCACTTCGTATTACCCGTAATTCCCTCATGTTCTTCTGAGGCATACTCTCTTCGAATACTATCATGTCAGCACCAACGATATCAGCGGCACAGGCTGTCGGTGAATATCTCCAATCCCCAGACGATCTACTCAAGCTTGCGGCATACCGAAAGAAACTGGAGAAGGAAAAGGCCTCTATCGATGCAAGGCTAAAGACTGGCGTGAAGGAGCAGTTAGATGCCACCAGAGACGGGCTGAGGAAACTATTTAGCACTCGTGGAAATGTGCAGACGGTCAAGGACGAGATGTCCACGATTGACAGATTGTGCTCGGATCCTGCAAATGCCGTAGCGACCTTCGACCAGATTAGTCGAGTGCGTTTCCATTGTTTTCGTTTCCCTATGTCTACTCATTTATCTCAAGGTATCCATGGTGCATCGGAACTTTGAGCAAACAGATGAGATGGTCAATAATCTCCTTAACATGACCGCCAAGATCGACCAGCTCGGGGCAATGCTGGAAGCCGACACTCAGGACATCGTGGGCCCATCCCAATATCCTTCGAATTCATTACCAGATCAACAAGCTCGAGGCCTTTCGTGACCAGACTATGCATCAGGCAAAGAAAGCCTCCCCCGATTCCCGGCGCACGCTGCTCCTTTGGTTCGAGCAACTAAATCATATCATCCAAACCTTCGATGAATACATTCTCACTCTGGCCGGCAATATCCTCCCCATTGTTCGTGCCGGATACCCAGAAGTTATTGTCAAATTGATGAAGATCGTTGAAACAGAGTCTCGAGAGGACGAAAAGGTGAGTATTACGATATAATCATCAACTGACTGCCATGAACCATATCGTTTTAATAGGCTATTGCGATGAAACTTGTCAAGAAGGCTGCGAAGATGGATGTCGCTGCTAAATTCCGTTCTATGGCTGCGGATGCTCGCGTCATCAAACATTACCGCTCCAAAGTCATGAAGTGCATCACAGAGTCAATTAAAGCGAAGTTCGAGGCGGCATACACTCGATCTTCCCCTGCTGACTTCCTCGAAGACTCGCTATGGATCTATCAGGACCTCATGCGTATCGAAGAAGACGTGGCACCTTGCTTCCCACCCGATTACGAGGTTTACCAGTTCTTCGTCAAAGCGTACCACAAGGCGTTGAATGACACCATCAATACCCTCGTACAATCTGCACCTGAGGCGAAGGTTCTTCTTTCTCTGCACCAATGGGTCAAGGAGTATAGGAAGAGTATGGAGGAGCTCGGTATACCGAGTGAACTTCTCGAACCGCCGCTCCTAGACGGGAACGAACAGTCTCTGATCGAGGATTACCTGAAGGTTATTATTCAGAAGTTGGAGGAGTGGACGGCGAACCTCATGAAGAGCGAGGTCCAAGCCTTCATTACGAGAGAAGAACCGCCAGAAGTCGATAACGACGGTCTGTACGGCACCCAAGGAGCGGTGATTCTTTTCCAGATGGTAAACCAGCAAGTCGATCTGGCAATGGACAGTGGACAGGGTGCCATTTTGTCTCGAGTTATCGAGGAAGTTAACAGGGTTATGAGGGGTATTCAGGATCAGTGGACGAAGTTGATTGACTCAGAGTTCAAGAAACAGATCGAGAAACCTGAAGAGGCCACAGGGGGTCTGGTGGAGTACGCTATCGCATTGGCGAACGATCAACTCAAGTCTGCGGACTATGCCGAATCCCTTTCCGCCCGAATAGAACCTTTGGTCTCAGAGAAGTACCAGGCGGTCATTCACGACCGGCTGGGTGACGCCATCGATGGTTGCCTTGATGTTGCGAAGAAGTGTTTGCAGCTGTTAATTGATATCATTTTCAACGACCTCAAGCCCGCCATCAGACAGCTCTTCCAACCACCATGGTACGACGGTGTTATGACACAAATCGTGGAGACTATGCGGGATTACATGTCAGATTACCAGAGCTTCCTCACGCAATCCCTTCTCGACCTGCTCGTCGAAGACCTCCTGGACACATTCCTCGTGACATACATACAGGCAATTGCCAATGCCCCGAAACTCAAAATGCCCGCGGCCACCGAAAGAATCAAGGAGGATATTACGGAGGCGTACAAGTTCTTCGGGACATTCAGAGTTACGAAGGACCTTGATCCGAGGTTCGAGGTCCTAGAGATGATCTTGGCTCTGTTGGAGGCGTCGAAGTCGTTGGTGTTCCTCTCGTATTGGTCGTTTGCGAAGGTCCATGGTCCGAACATCACATTCGTGGAGAATTTGATGAAAGCGAGGGGAGATTTGGATAGGTCAGGTGTGAGTGAGGTCATGGAGAGTATCAAGCGCAAAGTCAAAGAGGACGGGCTCACAGATCGTACGTTCGTCGTCGTTTCTATTTCCTTCCTGGAAGCTCACACACTCTGAACCAGCACCAGAACCGACGATTATGAAGAAGATAGCCATTCAAGGTGTCTTCTCTCGTTTCCTCGCCAGGACATCTTGATTCCACCTATCCACGATACATCGCCTCCATCTTGCCTCTTGTGTTCCCAATGCTATCGTCGTCAATCCTATACCAACTGTATTCCAGGTCGTTATTTGTTGCATATTATACGGAGATCATCATAAATTATGTGCCCTCAAGCAGCCCCCAATCTGTATCCAAAGCCTTCACGTTCTCGCCCACCGACTCGGATTACTCTAACAGTGCTTTTCTGCTGGACCATTTTCACATGACGCGATCGGCAAGTCTATCCCCGTGCCATCTGAATACATCTCATCTCCGTCGGATCGGCCAAGTGGACAGGTCCACGTAATTCTGCTTCCCTTTGCATGTCACCCTGAATGCTGGTGTCGCCATTGGTGCCTGCGCCCGTGGCAATCTTCCAAACGCCACCTTGTATGGTCCTTAGCATTCCCAATCCATTCGTGGACAGCGGGCCCATTGTAGTACGTACAACGATTGACTATTTTCTCTCTCGAATCGAAGCACTACAGGTGGAGCAACGCTCTGATTTGGGTTATGGAATCCTTGACTCGGCAAGTTCGTTGCATGCAGAGCGGATTCGTCCCTCGTCAAGACGTCATCGAACTCTCCCCGCAAACCTGAGGACCCAGATCGCCACCTTCCATGCAAGTTTACATGTTTGTTCGTAGCTTGTATGGCAGCATTCCGACTCCATGTCAGGTGCAATTCAGCAACGAAGGTCATTATCAATGTCTTTCTGACAGGATGTCGAGACACATTGTGTCGTCTTTGACATCTTGCAGTTTTTTGATTCCATCGGGAGCGGACACACCCTATCTTTACGAACCTGAGGCACGAGTCCGGCATATCTATTACTTCACTTCCCTCGTCCTGCCATTCTGACTGAGCAAATATCGCCGTGTCTCGAATGACATCTTGTCTGGTCCCTCGGGTTCCCTACAATATTGCAGGACCGATTCACTCAGCCCTCCCCATCCTTGGACGTCGCCTTGAAATTCGGGCACAAGAGCCAAAGTTTGGCGACAACAGCAAGGTTGGTCCTCGTGACTTTCACCTCGGAGTGGGATGTCAGCTTCCGCCATTTCTTAGACTGTTGTGCGATGCGTAACCGCTACCTAAAGAATACCCTACTGCACCCCTTTCCCCACAATTGTTCCAGTAGTCGCTTCGATGGCAGATGCGTTCTCGCTCAAAACGTAATGGGGTTGTATCCTCACTCGAAAGGTTGCATTTCGCCGCTCATGGAATGATCATCTGGTGCTTTTCCATGAAGCCTGTCTGAAGCTATTTTTCTGTTGAGCGATGCCATTCTGACAGGAGAACTAGATCTCTCGTGAAGTATGCAGTGATCATGTTCTCTCCGAGAGGAGAAGATTATGATAACACCACCCTTGAGGTCACCCGACCTCCAGGCAACCGAACAAGTGGTCAGCCGTGGGGTGTTTCCTATCCCAAGCCCTTCATTTCCGCCCAATTCTCTTCCATTGAGTCAATGATGTATGCTCCTTTGACTAGAGAAGATCATCAAACGAGTCTCGGCCGTACGCTCTGCCTTTCTGGTGTATCGTGAACGGCTGAGCCTAGCTCTACCACGGTATTCCTGCTGGGTCAAAACTCACCCCTCCGATAACTATTGTATGCACACATATATAAACCTCTTCCGCTCCCCCGTTGCTCCTCAGCACTACAAGTGTTACAACCTCCTCGTACTCGATACATCACAACATGGAATTGAAAGACGGTCCTGTCCTCATCTACAATGGCGAAAATCCCATTGGTCGAACCGGCCCTGAGCCATTGATCTTTGGCCCTTTGCCCATCTTCGCTCTCCCCACGAGCGTTGCTCCAGAGAAGGTAGATCCGCTTTCATGCTTCAGATTCATCCCCTTGTCTCATTGCTCTTTCGTGTACAGTGGGAAATCGAGAAGAAAGATGAGGGATATATCCTCAAATTCCGCGGAATACCAACAGGAATCATCGATGGCCACCTCTTCACTGTATTGGGCGAATCGGTCCAACCTACCGTGTGGACCATAACATACCGAAGCCACCAAGAAGGATACACGTAGGTTCAATCGGATCCTTTCCACGTGCGCATACTGACAATTCGTATACAAGAATCGAAACATTGGGCGCTGAAAAGGGTTGGGTTTCTCCCGAGCCCGGTGTTGAAGAGAGCAACAGGGTTGGTCCTTATGGTTTCAACGTCAATACTTAGTTGACGAGTTTCCCTCTCAGATTGCAGTGAGGCCCCTCATCTCCACCAAGAGCCTGCCTCCTCTCTTCCCTGGCAACGAATTGTTCAAGATCTCGCCCATTCCGCGAGACTAATTTCAAGGGAGTATAGTGCTTGGCAACCATCGTAAATGGTCGTTCACGGTGCTGGAGGAGATAGGTCGCCTCCGTTTCTATGTCGTCGAAGCCTCCGCGTTGTGTATCTCCTGTATTTGTCTCAGAATTCGAATGCTTCCAGTATTGAGCCATGTGATAATCCCAATTCATGGAAAGCGACTCTGTGAACGATCGCATGGTGGAAAATATCGTTAACGTCAAGTCTACTGGCTCCACAACGAAGCCAAGGACCTATTTATACATCCATCCGTGGGAAAGGGTTTAGCCGAGTTTCGAAGCCGCCTTCGGTTCCGGTCGCTGCCACCTTTCGACCTGTGACGGAAATACCTCCGGAAAAAAACCAACAGAGATTGAACTTGAAATACGCCTCCCTTCTCACCTCTTCTACGCATGGCATCCACGAACCTCGATCTTTATTACATATCAACGGCGGGATTAAGGCGATCACTTCTTCAATCGTGTTTTCCGCTGCCCGACGAGGGACACGCAATCAGTTACGAGGGCAATGATTAGAGCACTCTTTCCACGTTTGACAAAATCCCCCTTGAACGCGGGGCAGATTTCTCTAGTTATATCAAGATGTCGGGTGTGCGACTTTTTCTTGATTTCCCCCCTCCTCTCTCCCCCACGAGGATAACTAATCCTCGATTTTGAAGGTAATGTTACCCGTCCAGATCCCCGATTCAAGGTAAACCTACTGTTTAATATGCATAGGATCAAATGGTCGAAACGAAATTGTCCAAAGCTACCCTGAGAGGTTTCCGGAAGCTCCCAGACAAAGCTATTGTCTCCATCTTCAGCTTCGCGTCTCAGATCACCATCCAAGACGCTACTCGCCCTGTTCCCTTCCTTATTCGCGCTGGTCAAGTTTCGCAGCGCTGGAGGACAATTGTCCACGAGACGCCATCCCTCTGGCGTTATATCCCAATCGTCGATCCGAGTCGTCTTAAATACCCGAAATTCTTCATCGAGAAGTCAGGGGATTGCGATCTTGAGGTATTCGTTCTCGCAAAGAACGCGGGAACCGGGGCAGCCCTGAAAACGGTCCTGGGTTGCACTAACAGGTTGTCCTCTCTTTCCATTCGGATCACAACAGCATCATTGCTGTTTGTGGTCGTGAATCTACTGAGGGACGCCAAGGCTCCTCGTCTCAAGCAGTTGGAAGTTATGATCGACGCGCCTACAACAAGACTTGGGCACCTTCCATCGATATTCACGGCGCACCCACCACCTCTTCGGTCTCTCAGACTCGAAGGGAGCTCCTTCGAGTACGGGAACTCCCTCTTCAATAACTTGTCGTTCTTGACACTCGTGAATCTTCCGAGAGACATGAGCCAACCATCACACTCCACGCTTCGAGAGATTTTCCACATTGCACCGAAACTTCGACGCCTCGCTCTTGTGGGTGTTGTTCCCAAACTACCACCCGGTGTCGAATACGACAAGATCAAGGCGCCCTCCCTCTCCTATCTTCATATCACTGTCACCGAGACCTGTAAAGTCAACCACGTCCAGGAACTCTTTACAGTCCTCACCGCTCCTGCCCTCCGGACCTTATCCTACACATCAGACGGACTGGCAAGCTTCGGCGCATTCGAGAGTTCTGTACCGATCATTTCTTCTCGCTACCCAGAATTACAAGGACTCCACCTCACAGTTGTATCCAACAAAGTCCCATCCACTGCTCCTGCAAATATGGAGCTCTTCCGCTCATTCCCCGAGCTCAAATATCTCGTACTCAATGTGGTTGACGACGGGTTCGCCGAGTACTTCCTTCGGGCGTGGATTTCTGCCTCCCAACAGAACGACGAGGGAACCATAAAACCATGGCCGAAATTCAAGCTACTCACCCTCAGAGCACCTTATAACGACCGCGATGACGAGGAAGAGCAGGTCGACGATCTGTTGGAAACTCTAGGGACTGCTCGTTCCTCCCTCGGGCTCGACTTCGATGTGTTTGAAGAATCGATCACGGAGGATCAGATTCGACCAAACTGAGGGCTGTCCCCAAGATCGACCTTAGATGGTCTGTTTCGTCTTCGGATCGGCGTGCATTTGAGACCAAGATGGCGTATACAGATTTATAGATTATAAACAAGGTTAGTTCCGGAGATCTTTTCGGAACCACTTGGGACTTATTGTCATTAGTAGGGCACATTGGTTCGTGGCGAATTTCAGTATTATTGCAGGAGGCAATTGCATATCCTTCCTTCCGAGCTCGCTGTCATCCATTCGAGGTAGAGCAACGTTCCAAATTATCATCCAAGTTATCGCCACTGCCCAATTCTTGGTTCGTCGAATACAGATATGGTATTTGTGTCGCGGAAGAAACCCTGATACATGTGTGGGCCCTACCTGACAAGGATTGTCCATGTCTGAATATTCAATATTAATCTGGTTTCAATAGATGTGACTGTATTGTGGATCTCGTACCCGTGAGACGTCATTGCGAATCCCTGAGGGTGTGAATCACTGTACAATATGAGCTCGATCGATGATCTTGGTAATGACGTTGATGATATGGATCAAAGAATCAATTAGAAATTCGGTACACGAACTTTCACGACTTCTGTCCGGCGCCAGTGCATCTAATATACAGTCACTTTTCGATGAAACAACATGTCCATAATACTCTAGTAATTCACGGAATACTGTCCGCTCTACCCCTCGTCCAATCGCATATCCTGATAAATGCGACCACGGCATAGACTATACAGATCGCGACGGAGAGTAGAACCGCGCTTGAGGCTATTGACAGGACAATCGGAGGAGGTGAGATCTGTGGAGGGATGATGTCGGCCCACAAGACGACAACCATAGCGGAAAATGAACATAGTGCCGCCCTGACACAGAGAAACTTGAGCATTGGCTTTCAAACTTGATCAAACTTAAACCCCACCAGAGGATGAAAACAATCGGCATTGCCAACAGGTACGACGTTTGGAAAGATCCGGTGGTCGCTTTCTGACTCGCGACCTACAGACAATGAGACGGATTTAAGCAACGGTTGATGAAGCCCGATGTACCCACTTTGATCCATACCCGTTCTAAGTTCGGTGGGTAGTTGGAAAAGCTTGAGATGTGCACGGCACAGAGGATAGCATTCCCTGTGGCAAGAATGGTTCCACACAAGTTGAGTGAGCGGGCACCCGGACATTCGCCCCATCCTTCGTCAGACCATGGCAGTGGCACTCTAACCGGACGTTAGTTTGAGACATCAGTGGCTATTAGAGGAAGTTTAGAAGAGTTAAGAGCATACGCGATAAGAGCAGCATCGAAGGTCAGTGTGACACCCCATACTGAGGTACACCACTGAATAAATCGAGGGAATGAAGCGTGGTTTTCGATACCCGAGTCTGAACCTTGGAGCGCATGAAGCCTGCGATCGAACCAGACAGGAACACAGAAGAATAGGATGTGCGTTAATCGGAGAGATGATCGTGAAAAAACGTTCATCTTGTTCGGGCTGGGTCTACGGATGGTGAGTGATGCGGAGCATCGAACGAGTAACCAATATATGTTCCCCCAGATTCCTCATGTATGCGTTTCTTTTGGGTCAGGAACCCTGTTTACGGGAAACTGAAGGACCCTGGTACGCAGATGATCCCAAGGGTTAATCATCAAGAGTCCCGGTACACGGATAATTTCAAGGACCCTGGTACTAGGAGAGTCCCGGTACACCGTGACGGCGGATAATTTCAAGGACCCCGGTACTAGGACACGGATGATCCCAAGGGTCCTGGTGAGTATTCGGTTACATAGTTGGTTTGTATTTTGAACCGTGGCGATACCATTAGGATCTATATCGTGGGCATAGGTACCACAACACTGTCATCCTCGTTTGGTTTCTCTTTTCCATCACATCAATAACGAGACGTTCGACGTGATGCGCTCGTTCAACTCCGCGCTTCCCTCAGTTATTCACTCACTCGTGCGCCGACTGAGTTCTCTCTTTGTCATTATCTGCACGGGACAAATAAGTAAATAAGGCAACTCCCTAACCCAATGTACTGATCATGATGGAGATGGAAAGGGACTATAGTGAGTAAGCTTCTTTCCACTGCTGTGTACCTGCTTGAAGTTTCAGCAGGCTGCGTAAAAGATACCAAATGCTGCCAGAACAGTGTGCGGAAGAGTTTAGACTTACCGACACAGACTGTCTTTGAAAAACATACAAGGGGGAACGGATCCGAATATCGGACGACGACGACATGTCATGTCAGTGGTTCCCTAGGGTCCGAGTCCAGAGGAAGTGGATGACAGAATGATAGTTATCAACTCGGTTGTTTCTCCAACAGTTGTTGTAGAATAATTCATCTCCGTCCCTCGTATGTCGCGTTTCCCTTTTTAGGTAGTATCTCACGGGCTTAGCGCCGACGCACTCTCGTTGCCACGTCGTCTCATTCTTCTCTCCTCAGTCCTTTATCGATCGGACTGAGGTGAGTACTCGATATCCGTTCATTATCTCTATACCTTACTCACTCCTAGTGTAGTTGACACCTGCGGTGTCTCATCTAGGTACTTAATATAAGTCCTTTATCGATCGGACTGAGTTGACACCTGCGGTGTCTCATCTAGCATCATCTAGAATCAACAGGTTATGGGCGAAGTTTGCGCTCCCCTGGCATCAATTTAATACATCCACACATTCGTTTGAACCATGAGCAACCCCGATGAAACCATCCCAGCCCCCGATTTTGGCTTACAACCGGCCGAATGGACGATTCCACCAGCAGAGCAATCCGACTCGCTCGATTACCTAAGTCCTGAACCCGGGGAGCACACACCGACGAATCCCACTGGCGAACGACGCCCGCAGACACCTAGGAGACCAAGACGGCCGAAACCCGAGAGTCCCAGACAGTCGCGCGCGCAGCGCAATCCCGAGGATGTCGATCAACCACCAAGACCGACTCGAGTCTTTATCCAAACACCGACACTCGCACCTTTATCATCATCGAACCCACCGACATCATTCACTACAGCTCCACGCGTCGTCACATCGACGCCTATTCCCCATTGGTCTCTGGTCAGCCCCGGCGCTGAAATCAAACTCCTGAAGGCACTGCCTGCTGTTACCAGCAAGCTCACGACGGAGAATTATCACGCTTGGCAGGCTCTCTTGCGGAACCAACTGGAACTTATCGACCTCTTCGAATACTGCGTAGGGGATATCCCTGTACCATCTGAACCTACACGACGAAAGCTCTGGAAACGGGCTAATCTCATTGTCCGTAGTGTAATTTTGTCTAGCCTCTCCGACGAGCTTGTCATGCAACTCGGAGATATCCCTCTCGCCCAAGATATGTGGTCCGAGGCTCGACGCAAGTGCGCCGGCCACTCTCTGATGGACTTCACTCTCACGGTGATGACCCTCATGCGAACGGTATATAACAACAACGATGATGTTAATAAACACATTATAAAGATGCACGAACTCCGACGCAATCTTGTGATGTTGGGGCGCTCCCTTCCTGATGACTTCTTCGCCGCCATTCTTCGAATCTCCATGCCCCCGGACTGGAACTACGTGTTCTCCGGTCTTCCCGAAATCTACACCTCCGCCGAAATCGAACGCCGAATCCGGGAAGAGGCGGCTGTACGCAAGAATCACGAGTCCAATGCTACGGCGTACGCTGCCTCTCAACCAAATCAGCGAGGCAATGGGAGGGGGAATCGAGGCAGGGAGAAGTCGAAACCGAGGCCGGGAGAACCTTATTGTACCAACTGTCGTACGGCTGGTCATTGGATCTCCGGCTGTTGGTCCAAAGGGGGTGGCGCAGAGGGTAAAGGTCCGAATCAGAGGGGGAAGCACTCGAAGGATGGGAAGGGGAAGGAACGAGCGAATGAAGTAGCAGATGAGGAGGCCAAATCTTCGATGTCCGACTCGGCGTCGGCTCTTTCTTGTTATATGACGACTCCCTCCTCCTTTCCCTCACGCTCGAGCTTTGGTTGGATTCTCGACGGTGGTGCATCGACTCACGTGTGCAACAAGAAGGATGCGTTCACGAACCTCATCAATCGCACGAGCACTGTCAATGTCGCCGATCGTGATGCTCCTGGCATGGCCATTTTAGGACGCGGGGATATTTTCGTCACGGTTTCGGTTCTAGGTCGTCCAGACCGTGTCATCAAGCTCACCGATGTTGCGTTCTGCCCCACAGCCCGCGATAACCTCATCTCCGAAAGTCGAATGGACAAACGCGGTCTTCGAATCCTCAAGGAGAACGGCAAGGCTCTCATCATCAACCCGAAGTCCAATGAGGTTGTGATGGAGGCTAATCTTCGTGGCACCCTGTATGAACTTGAATGTGCACTGACCCCCCCAACGACATCTATTGATGCTGTCTTTCTCACCCATTCCCCGAAGGAGTCCAATCTCGATCTCTGGCACCAGCGATTAGCTCATCTTTCCGAATCCAACATACGCTACCTTGTGAAACACGGTTTAGTCACTGGACTCGATCTCCACGGCGATGATCCTCTTCTCCCTTGCACTGGCTGCGCCGAAGGCAAACACCCACAAGCTCCTTTCCCGAAACGGACTCATCGCTGCAACAACATTCTCGACATACTCCATATGGATCTTCAAGGTCCTTTCGACACTTCTATATCGGGATACAGCTACGTTCTCGCCGTNGTCGATGACCACTCCCGAAAAGGNTTCAAGGAATACCTTAAGAAGAAGAGTGATGCGTATCGTAAGATCGTTGAACTCATCACTCGTCTCGAGACCCAGACCTCCCTCAAGGTCAAGAAGGTTCAGTCCGATGGTGGTGGTGAATTTGTTAGCACCGAGTTGAAGGAATGGTTCNTCTCNAAGGGAATNGTTCATCAGGTATCGACTCCTCACACNCCTCAGCAGAANGGGATCGCGGAACGTTTCAATCGTACNACTCACGAGAAGGCNCTTGCATCACTTCGTGAGGCTGGACTCAGTAATGGGTTCTGGCCTGAGGCTCACGAGTANGCTCTCGTTTCTCACGGGATGAGCCCCACTCGAGCCCTTCGTCNCTTGACCCCTGATGAAGCTTTTTATGGTCAGAAACCCGATGTGTCAACACTCCGAGTGTTTGGCTCTCGATGNCATATACGTATTGCCCCAGAACTCCGAAAGAAGTTGGANGCTCATTCTATCGAAGGTATCTTTTGCGGTTTTGAAAGAAACTCAAAGGCGTACCGGATTTGGATCCCTGATCGCCGGAAGTTTGTCACNTCACGNGATGTTCTCGTGTATGAGCGTGTTTTCCGAAATGGGTCAAATCCTGCTCCAAGTGAGGAGGTGCCGGTAATTTCCACTTCTTCACAGGATNCTANGCCATNGCAAAACTCTGTTCCCACTCTTCCNACTTCATCGATATCTGTTCCCACTCCTCCGACTCCACTTCCACCTGATCCCACTCCTCCGAATCTTCGACGCTCCGAACGTGTCACTCGCCCTTCGTGGATCAAACAAGCTGCAAATATCCAGAAGGAACGCGAGGCTCAAGCTAAAGCTCAAGCCAAAGCANGACGTGAAGCACGAGNAGCAAATATGGTANCNNGTGATGACACGGTATACTCCGCACAGGAGATGGCTTGCGTTGCTGAACTTGCATACCAGGCTGCTCACGGCAGAGTTACTCCGAACAGTTTCCGTGAGGCTACTACCTCACCTGACTNGGAGAAATGGTGGAAGGCGATGGAAAGTGAATGGGACATGCTCAANCGTCGTAAGACATTTGTTCTTGTNGATCTCCCTCCAGGTCGCACNGCAATTGGNTGTCGATGGACATATGCCCTGAAACTCGGACCACANCACCAGGTCACACGAGAGAACGGCACGACTCGTTGCACAAGGTTTCTCCCAAATCCCCGGTATCGACTTCAATGACACATTCTCTCCCACAGTTCGACTCGATTCCCTTCATGCTATTCTTCATCTCGCTGCCGCATTTGGTTGGTTCCGAGGACAAGATGACGTTACTGGTGCATTTTTGCACAGCAAGATTGACACGGAAATCTACATGAAACAACCACCTGGTTTCGAGGATGGCACCAACAAAGTCCTACAACTCCTTCTCGGACTCTACGGACTCAAACAGGCATCACGGCTCTGGAACGAGCACATGGATGATAAATTGGTTAATGCCGGTTTTCATCGTCTCCGCTCTGACAATGCAGTCTATGTTCAGCGCTGTGACACAGGTGATTCTATCCTCGCTATTCACGTCGACAACTTCCTCAGCTTCGCCGACTCACAAGCGGAACTTGCCCGAGTCCAGAATCTCCTCCATTCCCTTTTCGAGATGACCACCGAGGATCCGGATTGGATCATGGGTTTTCAACTCATCAGTAATCCCCACGACAACACCGTATCAATTTCTCACCATCAATATATCAGTGCGATTCTCGAACGGTTCAATATGGTCGATTGCAACACCCATCGGACCCCTGTCGAAACTGGCACAGTCCTATCACACAGCGACGAACCATCGACAAAAGAAGAAATCGAGGAGATGAAGAAAACCCCATATCGAGAACTCACCGGAGCTCTCATCTGGATCTCTGTGATCTCACGGCCGGACATTGCATTTGCGGCGTCACACCTGGCTCAGTTCAATGCAAACCCCGGACACGCACACTGGGTAGCTGCCAAACGTGTCCTGAGATATCTCGCGGCAACCCGAGATCTCCGCCTGGTCCTAGGACTCGAAGATGTACCACCAATCGGCGCCGGAGATACTGCTGACATGACATCTCCGGAATCCATTCAAATCCTGAGTGGATACTCGGATTCTGACTGGGGTCGAGATATCGACGATCGCCGGTCCATTTCGGGGTATGCATTCCGCATTGGGGGATCGACAATCGCGTGGAACAGTCGAAAACAAACCACGGTCGCGGCGTCTTCGACAGAGGCCGAATATATGGCATTAGCCCATGCATCGAAGCAGGGGCTATGGCTACGCCAACTCCTCATCGAAATCGGCGTTGACTACTTGCAAGATACCCCGGTCACGCTCCATGTTGACAATAAAGGCGCGATCGACCTTGCGAAGGATAATCGGAACAATAATCGAACGAAACATATCGATATCCGACACCATTTTGTGCGCGAGCGAATCGCCGACGGTACATTTATTCTCAAGCATTGCGCATCAGGAGATATGGTTGCGGACGGACTCACGAAACCTCTGGCAACAGAATTACATACTAAATTCGTAGATACAATCGGACTGCATTCCGGCCCAGCCTTGGGGGCCGGTATTCATGTACTGTCAACTTTTTATTTCAAATTCAACCATGTCACCTGATCTCGGTCATCGGCATCGGTCATCGGTCGTCTCTTAGTGTCTAGTCCGTTCGTGTGCTCTCGAGAAACTTCTCTCAATCACTCAACCAATATTACGATAATATAGCACCTCTCCCAAGTTCCGAGGCCCAGTTGAGTCTGCGTATTCTACCCCCCTTCCAGGTCATCGTCGGCTGTGTCTAGCATACTTCGAGTTCTCCCCGGAGCTGTGTCCCGATTTTTTTCTTTTCACCAACAATACCATCGCTGCCAATACTCAGCCAAAGCAAAGCCGTCTATAAATATAGCGTGTCTGTTCTGCCCACCGTCTCTCTTCACCAATGAAATTCTTACATATGACTCGCGTTTTTAAATCCTTTTGTGTTCATGCTTGCGTTGTGCTGACGACGCTGATATGCATGATGTTCCCGTTATGGGTTTGCCCACCCTCTGGTGGTGATCGCCTCCTCGGAGGAGCCAGGTCGCGAAATGATGCCTTCATGGCAGAGGAAATCAAGTCTTATGATTTAGTTCAAGGTTCTCTGGATGGATTGTACGATGAAGACATTCTTCATTTTATATGCCAGAAAAGAATTGGTGCGCAGTGCGATATAAATCAATCAGTTTACGAAGTTGTCATTCGTATCCCATGGGAGAGACTTATCCAACAATTGCCGGGAAAGCATCTCCGGCAGATTGCCAAGCAACATCAAATTAAGTTGCCATCGTCATCTCTCCGAGTGGAAGAGATTGTTAATTTTTTGACAGCTCACAATTGCCTTGAGAAATGTGCATCTCTAGTTTCTGTTCTTCGAAGACCTGTAAATAGTTTGGTTAATCCATTCAATATGGCTGTTTATACCCTTGCTGGATTGAAGACACGTGCGGTGCCCAAGACCAATTACTCGGTCTTAGGAGAATCGTATAATCACTGTTTTATTTTTGATGCAACGAAGTCGCCTTATAACTATTCATCATCCTTGTTTCCTCCAGACGGAGAAAATCTGCAATATACTACTGTAGGTAATATTGGTGTCACATGCGATCCACAGCCCAAGAAACCTGATCCTGGTCCGGCAGAAACTTGTCCACCTGAAGAGCCTATGCAGGCTAGTTCGCGAGCAATGGAAACGGAACCTGAACCGGCACAGTTTCCTCCGAAAGTACATCCCCCCGCCGAAATGGTTGGTTTTATACAAGAGTGGTGCAATGCTGTTAGTGAAGCGTCTCTCGGGGAAGCTGCTTGTGGTTGCTGTGGGCGTCTTTCGAGGCTACAGACAGCGAAATTGATTGGCCTGGATAGTGATCTGCTTGAGCCCCTCATTATAAAAGAAGCAGGAATACGTACTGGAGGAGTGGAAGATACACCGATCCTTTGCAAAGAGGCCATCGTTGAGAAAGATGGGAAAGCCCAAGTCTGTGTTTGTGTGACTTGCTACAATAGCCTTTCGCGTAAGAGGCTTCCTTTACTGGCCTTAGCAAATGGTATATGGCTTGGAGAAGTACCGGATGAATTGAAAGAACTTAACTTCGTTGAAAAACTACTGGTCGCCCGTTATCGTCACAATGTATGTGTGGTTCGAGTGTCAAAAGGTGGTCAACGAAAGCTCCATGGAAACGCGATTGTCTTCGCACAGCCTGTTGCAAAATTGCATAACATACTACCTCCTCCTATCGGCGAACTCCGTCAGTGTCTTGTTCTCCTCTTCACCGGACCGACAGAACCAACAGAAGCCGACTTCAAACGTACCCCTCTGCTTGTGCGCCAACATGTTGTGAAGCGTGCCTTAGAATGGTTAAGAGACAACCATAGCGACTACAAGGATTTGCAGATTTCCGACGAGAACTTGAGGTCTTACCCAGAAAATGTCCCACCTGTAGGGATTTTTTCCCGACCAGAAGTTGGTGGAAATATGCCCACAGAAGCTTTGTCGTCTTTCGGTAAAACATGCAGCATTGGAACTGACACTGGCATGTGCTCATTTTCCGTGGGAGGATTGACTGGAGAACAATATTCTGCTTTGAGTCGTGATGAAAAGGTGGCACTGGCAACAAAATACCTGCTTGACGGGGAACCGGTTCTGACATATGGACGATCTTCTGATCCCGAATCGATATACAATAATCCGCAACTTTATCCTGGTATGTTTCCCTGGTTATTTCCGTATGGTCTAGGGGGTTTTAAGAATCGCCTCATGCAACGAATTGTTAATCGGAAGACTCACGTCAGAGCTCTCCTGATGTATCATGATCGGAGATTTCAGACCGACGAGTATTTTCCCTTCTTGATCTTTAATCAAGAGCAGATTAGGTCATCATCTACTGGTGGATATCTATTAACGAACAAGGATGGCTTTGCTGATGTTGCCGACCGACTCATGAAAATTGATCCTGTGGCGTTAGAAAGTCTCATTGAGAAAGGTAAAGAAACCGGCTATGTCATACCAGAAACCGACGAAGAGCATGCATGCTGGGATGTATTAAAGCTTGTTGAACTTGTTGCGGGACATGTAGATGGCTCTGTTACGCAGAAGATATATGAGCGCAACGAGATACGATCACTATCATATGAAAAAGGGGCACCTGTATTTTTTATAACTTTTGCTCCGGTTGATTTCAAGAATCCAATCTGTCTGTACATATTGCGGGAAACAAGTCAATTTGAGTGCCCTCGATCCCCAAACGTCACAGGAAAGACTTCGAGCTATTGCGCGGAATCCCGTTGCATGTTGCTAGGTTTTTCAATGTCATGGTCNGATTTATTTATCAAGATTCTTCTGCGCCCAAATTCTGGCACTGNCGGTCTCTTTGGCAGAACGTCCGCATATTACGGAACAGTTGAATCGCAGGGAAGACTTACATTGCACCTGCACTTATTACTATGGATCGAGAACTCGCTTAGTCCCGAAGAAATCCGGAATAAAATCAAGGAAGAAGATCAGCCTTTCATCCAGGCTCTACGTGATTGGCTATCCAGTTGTCACCGCGGAGATTTCTGCACAGGCACTAAGAGTCAGATCAGAGAACGTTTATGGCAAAAGGGCTCACTGGAAGATATCGAAACAGAACAAACCTCGAGTACTTCTCCGGGAGATGACACAAGGGCTGTTTCTTCTCTCCCGAACTGTATTCCTTGTGAATATGGTGACCCGACTCTCTGTTTGCCTTCATGTGTTCCCGACTTCAAGACCGAAGCGGAACTTCTGGCGTTTTGGGACAAGATCTGTGAAATTGTGGATGAGATACTATATCGTTCGAACCTGCATGACGAAAAACACCGTTTCGGTTGTCTTCGAGGTGTCATAAAGCAGACTTGCCGGGCCAATTTCCCGAGACCCACAGTTCTTCAAGATATAATTGACACGCTTTCGGGTGTACTATACCTGCGGAAAAATGAACCATGGCTCAATACCTTTTCCGTCGTATTGAGCTATCTCATGAGATGCAATACGGACGTTACTAATTTGACATCCGGAACTCAAGTGAAAGCCATAATTGCATACGTCACTGACTATATTACCAAGTCATCCTTGAAAACATATACGATTTTTGAAACAATTCGGACGGTGCTTGACAAGAACACAACTATTTTAGCTGACTCAAAAGACCAAGTTGACGCTGCGCGAAAACTTCTTACCAAAATGGTCAATGCGCTAACTTCCCAAACTGAGGTTGGGGGTCCAATGGTCTGTGCCTTATTGCTTGGCCAACCTGATCACTACACGAATATGAAGTTCAAAGTGTTCTACTGGTACCAGTATTCAAGACACGTTGCTCAGCAATGGGATATGGACCTCTCTGACAACCACAAAGCTCCCAAGGAGAAAGTCGTGATAGTCAACAAACAAAATGGTATCTCACCTGCGACTAAGATGAACGACTACCTCTACCGACCAACGGAATTTAATGATTACTCCTTGTATGATTTCCTGAGACTCACTGACGTGAAAAGGGTTGTAAAAGCGAAGAAAAAGAAACCCATGCGAGAGGACGCCCTCGTTGATGATCTAGTAAATGATACCAATTGTGAAAATCCTGATATAAGAGAAGAAGAAGAAAACACAGACGCGGACGATGGCGAGGATTCCTTACCGGTGCAAAATCAAACGTTCTATAAGTTTCTTGAGGACCATCCCAATCATGACAGTCACGGAGTTTTCAAGCTTAAGAACAATAAGGAATACATCTTGAATTATGTTGGAGCCGCTCTTCCACGTCGAGACCAAGGAGATCGAGAAGTATATTGCATGACTATGTTAACCATCTTCAAACCCGGTGGTTGGCGGACAGGAAAAGACTTGAAGCTCGAAAACCAGTCGTGGGATGAGGCATTTATCCAAACTCAATTCCCGGAACGAGTAATCAAAGTTCTAGCGAACATGAACCTCCTGTACGAATGCTACAATGCCAGTCATGATTATTCGACTCTCCGTCGGCAACGAGAAAAGGAAGGCCTACCTGTCTTTTTATCAGAAGATACCGTAGCTTCACTCAATGGGCAGAATAAAGAGGAGGCAGTCGGGGTCGAATGCGTACATAATGATATACTGGATCTCGTTTGCAATTCCGCGGAGAAACCAGGAAGGGACTTCGCAAAAGTGCAAATTTGAATGGCGCAAATGAAGGAAGAATTAGCACAATTGTTTGCAACAGTAGCCAAATGTAGTCCTACATCTGGACATGGTATTAGCAGCGCGGTTTTGGATACAATCGCTCAGAATTTGCGATCACCTGAGGAGTGGAAAGAAACTCTCCAACAAGTAAAGTCAGATCTAGCATATCAAAAACGCGCCTCTCTGCAGAATCACCAAACTCCCTCAAATCGGAGACAAGCTGCGGTATCCTATCGTTCCAACGATGGAACTGGTGACGTCGGTATTGCCACGCTAGCGTCGGTAAACGGCTCTAGTCCAACTGGTGCGAGTGGTACCGCGGCAGCGACGAGACTTTCTGACAATGAACTGATAGACGAGATTACCCTTCAGTACCGTCTGAACAGAGACCAAACACGCGCCTTTAATATAATATCAGGAGCTCTTGTTGATGACAACCCGCTTGCAGAACGACTCCGAATGCACCTCGGTGGGACAGGAGGGACAGGTAAATCGAGAGTGATAAGAAGTGCAATATCCTTCCTCAAGGAGCGCGGACAAGAATACAGGTACATCGTTCTAGCTCCGACAGGCACAGCTGCGTGCTTGGTTGACGGCTCAACGTATCATTCTGCCCTGAAGATCAACATACATGGCCGAAAGACAACACTGAACCAACTTACTGATTTACGAGACAGTCTGAAAGACGTAGATATTATCTTTATCGATGAGGTTTCTATGGTTTCCTGTTACGATCTGTACAGAATCAGCTTTCAACTGAGTGCTGCCTTCGGATCACCTACGGAGGCTTTCGGGAAAAAGCACGTCGTGTTAGCGGGAGATTTCGGTCAGTTGGCACCTGCTGGACGTAATGCGACGAGCCTGTATAGTTCTCGAATCCCCCTTGCATGCCTTGCTACAACCTTGGAAGGACAACAAAACGCCTTCGGTAGAGCATTATGGAACTACTTCACTACTTGTGTTATTCTGAGAGAAAATATGAGACAGAAAGGCACAAGTCAAGGAGATATCGACTACAGGACGGCACTGAACAATATGCGGTATGGTGCATGCACTCCCGCTGACATCGACCTGCTCAATTCACGTGTGATCGGTCGAGGTATTGACAAATCTATTCTGCAAGATGTCCACTTCAGAAATGTCTCCGTCATCACGGCATGGAATGCTCACCGAGATTCTATCAATACCGACGCGTCTGCCCGTTTTGCGTCGGAAACAGGGCAAACCCTGACGCGATTCTATTCCCTGGACTCAAATGTTACCCGAACCAAAATTAACAGCAATGGAACCATTACTACGACGAAAGTAACCATGACCCCCCGGTTGCAACGAATCTTGTGGGATTTGCCACCATCACTGACTGAACACGTTGCTGGAACGCTAGATTTGTGTATCGGAATGCCGGTTATCTTAAAGACAAACGAAGCGACAGAACTATGTGCTACCAACGGTGCAGAAGCGCATGTTGTCGGATGGAATAGTACTCGCAAGGTTTCGGAAGGAGAAAGCTTGAAAACATTGTTTGTCCAACTGGCAAAACCTCCACGCGATATACAGCTTGAAGGACTACCGAAGAACGTGGTCCCCATGAACGCCTCTCCAGTGCAAGTAAAGCGTTGTCTGCTTCGTGACGATTCTAAAGTAAGTCTATCACGGTGTCAGGTCAATGTCCTGCCGAACTTTGCGATGTCAGACTACGGCTCACAAGGGAAAACGAGACCATATAATGTCGTCGACCTTCGAAACTGCAAAAACCACCAGTCGTTTTACACAGCCCTTTCCCGAAGTTCCAGCCTTGAAGGCACTATCATATTGTTCCCTTTTAATCCCGCGAAGATAACCCAGGGTGCCACCGGCGATTTGAGGAGAGAGTTCAGAGAGCTTGAGATTCTCGACGATATCACGACCATGCGTTTCGAGGGCAGAGCACCTGTGGACATCCCACCAAAGGGTACCGATCGGGTCACTTTAATTAATTGGTATAAAAAAACGTACGGAAATAAACACGTACCGAATAAGGTCCATCCGGCACTTGATTGGTCGTCAAGTGGCGAGAATAATGGCCCTTTTTCTAATCCGATGCTACCGTTTCAAGAGATGTCCACCAATTTGAATACCCTGTGGGAGAAAAAGTATGGGCACCCCCGCAGCTCTCAGAAACGAAAGAGTGAAGAAACTACGACCTCTCAGGCTAGTAGCAAGAAGATCAAACTTGCAATAACAACCGTGTCTAATGGATCCAAGAGAAAGAATGAGAATGATGACAATCGTGCATCGAAACGTTCGAAACTCACCTCGATACAACCGCAGCAGCAGCGTTCCAATGCCTCTAGTTCTGATCCGTCCACCAGCCAGATTCAGCGACAACAACATTATCCATCTGTTAGCGATGGCTTGGTAACTTTCGACACTCGTGCAATCCCCGTAGGACCTCGATGGGATCATATCGATTGGAGTTGTGCATACGATGTCCTCATTTTCATTCTCTGGAATACATACAAGCAATACGCAAGCTCTTGGCTTACTCATGTGATCAAGGCATCTGATGACTTAGCCTTCCTCTCATCCGAATTCTTTCACTTGGATGCCGGCCTACGAACGATCGAGAATACCCGTAACAGTCTGCGAGATAGATTGAGCTGTCGTCAACCCCTGCTTCCTAGAAGAGGAGCAGTTCTCACCGACATTTCGAGGCTATGTCAGGAAGTGTTCCGCCTTCCTAACTCATTCGCGACTAAACGGACTCAATGTACATGTAGCAACGAGATACTTCGGGAAGAAGAACTCCACAGTATGCATTGGACCTGTTACCGGAGCCTACTTCCAGACAGCGAGGCTTTTCACGAGCAGGATCGCCCTCAAGTCCGTGACTTACTACGACTCGCGATCGAGGGAAGGACTGATGCTCGACTGAGAACATGTTCCACGTGTCATCAACGAACAGCCCAACGAAGTTTAACATGGAAATACTCACCGCCTTTGTACGTGATCGAAGTTCAACAAGATCGCCTTTACGATTGGCAAGATCTGGATTTGGAGAACAGCCTGAGTATGATGTATCCGAGCCCGGAAACCACGTATAGACTTGTGGGAATTGTGTATTTCGGGGACGCCCACTTCACCTGTAGATTTCGAGACAAAAACGATCAGTACTGGGTATTTGACAGCGCCAGACACGTACGATATGCTCACAAAGATATAATATCGACCAACGTAGATACATTGCGGTATTCTTCGCAACGCCGCGCCTGCCTTTTTGTATACCTTAGAATGTGAGCAAGTCGTGCAATGAATCCTCCATGTCGAATTCACCTTCCCCAGGCTTGAATTTCTGCATACCATCTACTTGTCGTTGGCGTCTACACGCTTTGCGAACACGTCATTGTCGTCGTTCTGTGTACTTCTTAAATCTAATGTAAACTACAATTTATTTATTATACCTCTATCATCCCCCACTCTCAACACGAATATGGGGTGGCCCACCCGAAGTAGCCATCAAAAGTTGGAGCTACTTCAGGGCAAGAAAATGGGGTTTCCTCCCACGGTCACCCTCGCATCACAGAAAATCGTAAAGTCCATTTCGTTTCCGGTGCTTGCAACAACCACATATGTCAAAACTTGTGATCGTGGGACAAAACCCCTATTGCCTGCCCGAAAGAGACCTGGTCATGTTCCTGCCACGCTGGCACTGCGCGCCATATTGTCCGTGTATCCATTGTGTAGTCAGTCACTCCATACGTAGTCTATAGCATTTCGAATAGAGTATCTCTTCGATAGACCGCCGTAGTTTTGATTTTATCTCATCCTCAAGTAAAACGGTACTGCACGAGTCAATTAATTGCGAACAGAAGAAAGTCAACACAGATTTTGGCAATCGATAAACGGGGTCACGAACACGGGGAACGCAAAGTCCGTAAAATTTCGCACTGCACAACCTCACCTGCTTCCTCCTTGCGAGCACTGTAAGTAGCAGTGAGTTGCTGAGATAATCATTCTCAAGTTCCCGTTTCCCATTTTGGAATACAGCGCTAGAAATCTCAATTTGGACGATTTCCATATTAAGTAAGTCCTCATTCAATGAGGTCCCTCGGCGAGTTCTGATTCCGCTTTCCATTTCCATCTATTCAGAAGACACGATGGCATCCCCCGATAACGAAATTTTGCAATTTCTCGACCTCGAAGCTGTTGTAGATGATGGAGACGAGGAAATGAGTGCAGATGGACAAGAGGAACTTGGTTCGTGACCGCGGCTTTCGAAAGATATCAGATTAATCTAGATTGCCCATCAGAGGATTTCTTGGACGACGGAGAAGATCTGGAAGGTTCAAGTTTTCGGGGATCCCCTTCTCCCGCTGCATTTAGTACGAATGATCATGAAGACACAACCAGAATTCTCGAAGGTCTACGACACCGAAGTATTCTTCGTGAACAGTCAACATTTTCTCCTCGAGCAATCTTGTATTCTGTTCCTGTCAATGTACGTCATATGTATATTTAATTTCTACTTGTCGTACTCAGAAGATGCAGCCCGCCAGAGAGCAAGACACTGTCAAAGTTCTTGAGGGCCAAGCCGCTACCCTACGACGGAAGCAAAAATACTGTTCTATCCTCTCCGTGAAACACTTTCCGAAATTCCCTAATCAAGTTTTCGTATGGGCAAACGGATCAATACAACTTCAAA
This sequence comes from Meripilus lineatus, assembly GCA_027627245.1. Taxonomy (NCBI): domain Eukaryota; kingdom Fungi; phylum Basidiomycota; class Agaricomycetes; order Polyporales; family Meripilaceae; genus Meripilus; species Meripilus lineatus. The sequence continues at coordinate 54,117 of JANAWD010000057.1, read as the reverse complement.
ACATCTGCTCCTTGTATTCGTGGATAATGCACCGGAATATAGTAGAAGTCGATGACGCAGAATGGCTTCGGTCGTTGTCCACCCTCGATGACTCTTTCGAGTTTAATTCGCCTTCTTGGGTACGAATTGAACTTGGTCTTTACCGTCACGATCTTGCCATGGTAGAGCGATCCTATTCGAACGGATTTTTAGACGTCCTCGTCGTCCCTCGTCTTCGAAAGCAACACGGGAAAAAACGCCCCACTCCTCACCTTCTACCTCACTCGGCGGCGATCGCAATTTTTGGAGCAAAGGTTATCAAAGAGGATGCCTCCAATCCCGACTGGTTCCGTTTCAGGAAGTCCCTCATCAAACATGGCCTCCAGTGCATATACATCGATCAGAAGAAAGTCAGGAGCGGACTTCCCAATTCCCTTGCTGAGGTCTCTCCTTTCGTTGAAGCTTCCGCAGCCATCCACTTTCCAAAGGAAATCCAATCCTTCATTTTCGATACCGCCTCCGACATCAAATCTGTAGATCTTCTCACCGTTTTCGAACCGGGCGATCGTGTAACTGTTGCCGTTGGCTCTCTTCTCGGTACTTATGGGAATATTCGCGAGATACTCAACGAGACCGTCGCTACCGTAACCCTGCACTCCGTGGACTCAGAAGGGAGAGATGTAGACCTCGATGAATCCGCAAGTCACTCATTCTCGTTGAAGGATCTTCGTCGAGTATTCAGAGTTGGGGACCACATTCGCGTCAGGTGTGGGCGTGAAAGTGGCAGATCTGGAATCATTACAAAAGTCGATGGACCCGCGATTACGTTTGCGGACAAAAATTTGCGAACGAGTGAAGGTTCTGGAGACATAGATGGTTCGGAGGTAGGCCTCGAATTGATCGCCGTCTCGTCTCTCTGACCCGCTGAAAGGCCACAGTTTACACTTGTGATATCGATTTTTACGCACCCGACAAACAATGGCATCAGTACCGCATCAGTCAGCAACGTGACTCTGAAGATCTAGACGAAGTCCCCATGATGCTTCACCAACGTGTGGAGATCATCGATGGCCCTTTAATAGGTTCAAGAGGCTACGTGGAGGGTTGGTCAAAGGAAGGGATAACGATTCATTTATATTTCAAGTCATCTTTCCATCAACCGACCCACCCGTTACAGACTCACGATTATGTCCCCACTGAGGAAAGGGTTTGCGTCCCATCCAAGTTCATCGCTCGATGCTTTATCCCGGGTGATGTCGTTTTTAAGAAGAACCTTCGAAACGCCAGATTCATTGTTCAGCGCGGTCCTGATGACAACCCAGACGGTCCTTCCCCCATCTTCCCAAGTCACATCCTCGTCCTCCGCGCATTGTACGACAGGAAATCGGCATTGTGGACTGCAGACGGCCCATCAGAGGCTTTCTGCCTTGTGCACCGTTCCGAATTGACCATGGAAGAAGTGGCACACAACCCCGTTCCGAACTGGAAATTGCGTCGGAACCCTCTCAAAGAAAACTGGGTTGTGAAGGTTGTGAAAGGCCCACGCAAAGGTTATCGAGGACGTGTCAGAAAGATCCACAGAGATGACGTAGAGGTCGAGCTTGAAGCAACTCAAACGGTGGAAACGTTTCCTTGGAATATACTCATGCGAGATATGTCAGTTCGCTTTCACCAAGTCCGTTCAATTCTCATCCTGAAAATAATTCGTTTGCCAGACAAGGAATCCTTATACCTTCTATCCCTCCTCCTGAACCGGGTGTTGCGACTACTCCAAGCAAGCCTGCAGACCCAGAACCTGATATCCCTATAGTCACGCCATCTGGGGATCAAACGCCTCTTCCTCCGATACTCTACCCGGGTCAAAGTCCACTTCCCCCTGCATGGAACCCCTACTCGAGGACGCCAGGGGATCCCACTTCTACCGGTCAGTCCTCTCTGTGCGATCACAACAGTAAACTTACATCAGATCTCAAGATTATACAAAGCTACCTGCCGAATGGCTACTTCTACCAACCTTCCGTCATGCCCTCGACAATGTTCCCATGATGTTCTCAATTCGCGAATCTTCCGACTACATGAGCGGAGAGTACGAAGGTTTCACGTGTCGAACTGCTCCGCTCGATAAGAGAAACGGATTAACAGCAGGACCAAATGAGGTACTGGCCCATATCGGAGCTGTTCGTATATCCTTAATTTCTGTACCTGTGCGTTTTCTACGCCCGCTTCCTGGGTTTCCGAAAAGCGAAGCCGTCATTGTGGGGGGCTATTTCGCTGGTCTGATTGCAACAGTGGGCGAAAAGACTCAGTTGAACGATCTTTCGGTCGCGGTCCCAGGTTCTGAACACCCCTTGCTTCTTCCGCCTGCTTTTCTTGTTCAGATTTTCCAGCAATCTCGACGGAGGAGATAGTCAGCTTTATCGATGTAATTCCGTATCTCATTATCCACAATAGACTTGTACTTCTTTGACAGAAACCTACACACTACTTTGATGTGCGAAGACATCTACTCTACATCCGTTGTTTCAACAATATCAACGCAAAGCTCATACCTTATTCGTACGTCTTTCTTCATTTTTTACAGATGATTTATTAACCGCCGTTCTACTCAGGTCTCCGTCCTTAAGTGTGATCAACCTCCATATCCTCCGTAACTCTGCGTCTAGGCTGAGTCTTCAACCAATCAAAATATACCTAGTGAGAATGTGAGTTCAGCATCTTTCGCAACAAGTCGACCGACTTACAGGACATTTCTTTTGTAGAATCACAATCTCTTCCATGCCAAACCTTATGCTCAGATACCTTGACCGCTGGATGTAAGCAACTGCTCTGACATCCACAAAGTCGCCTCTTTGGACATATTGCCAATTTCGCCGTATGATGGTCCCTGACTGCGTTTGCTCCTTCACCTCTATCTTAGATTTAATATACCACATGTCTTCAATTGTCTTGGCAACCCCAGTGAGGTCGTCACCAGGATTTAACAATGACGTGACGGGGTTTCCACCGTGAACCTGGGATTGTTGCTCAGCTGAAGACCAGGGCATCGTTTATACGCCACTAACCTTGGTGAATACTGGTCTCTCAAGACGAATCCCTTTGGCTGAAACTCTAGGTGCGTGCAACAGCGGTTTGTCGTACACAACCTTAATAACTTCCTCGAGGTGCTGCAAAGCCTCGACTTCACATGCAAATGGAGCAATGCTTCCAGCCGACACAAGTTTCAAAACCTGTGTAGCTCCAGGTGCGGAGCGGTATTTCAATCTATGCTCGTAAGTCAGTCAGATTTGCCGTTAATAAGTGGCATATACTCACTTCGAGTCCCAATTACCCAGTGCTTTAATATTAACAGAGTCGACAAAGCCTTGGAGGCGAATGGCAACCTCCGTCTGCGCCGTAGGACCATTAGGCCCGTCGAGCTTGTACACCAATATATTACGCCGCAAACTCTCCGTCAAATTCTCATTCCCCTCGACTTGCGCAAAGTCGAACATATCCGGGAGAGAAGTCGGGATGCGGTACCTCGCTGGAAGATCCTCTAGCGTCCTGTCTTCCTTGTTCAATGTAGGAAGCGCAAGTGGCCATAGATCTCGAGCGAGTTGAGTATCGGCTAGTCAACGAAGCTGAGTGGTCTCGTTAGAAAGAAGCGATTAATAAAACTTACATGATGGGTAACAATCCATGTAAGACAGAATCGGATTGATAAAAACGCGTGAATACGATTGATAGACTGAACGTGGGCATGATTTCTCACAATTTCTCAAGTATTTATCTAACGCCGTTTCGCAGGGTCTCGATACAAGGTACCCTACCAACTTGTTCCGGTGGATCTTGTTGAAAATGCACAGCTCATTGTTTGTCGTTATTTTACTTGGTTTCCAATTCCCTTTGCTCTGCACTCCAGAACAGTCCCAGAACAGGAAGGCTTAATTCCTATTTCCCCAACATTTGTCGTGTTCATCTGCAACCGCACGACGATCATCTTGAACGTCCCAGACCTCTATTAGCCGACGCGGAGACTTCTCGTTTCAGCAAGGCGGGAGACCAGGTCCTTCAGCCCCGCCATCACCGCCTATTTGCGTGAACACGGACACTCTTATCAAGGCTAGATCAACGTCGTCATTGACTCTCTTAATATTTCGGGAATGACCTCCATTCACCCAGATCGTTTTGTGGTCATTTGCTCCAGCTGTTGACTGAAATCGAAGGTCCGTTAGTTTCCTTCATTTCGTTTTGAACTTTTTTTCAACTCGAGCCGATCTCTATAGTTTCACAATCCTGGCTGTCGGAGCATATCCCGTTTTCCAGAGGATTCTATATGTTCCGCTGCGCATGTCTCTGGATCAACGCTCCATTCCACTGTACACTGGTATCAACAGGTTATGTCAATCCTCTTTCGTAGCTCTTGTCTTAGAAGGAGCGAGACTCAATAGTAGAACTGACTCGATGTGACGCTCCCTTCGCAGTTATGCATAAATACACGGTTGGTTTCTTCCTTCCAGCACTCCAAGTTCCTCGATTGATTACATTGATCACTACTTACTCACCACCCTGTATGGCTCCGATTGCGAGCAAGACTCGAGCTGCTGCGAAGGCAGAAAAACGCGCTCGGTCAGTAATACAACACCATTTCCTTCTTTCCCTTCTCTAACCATCATTCACAGCTCTGTGACAGCTGACGACACACCTGCACCCTCCAAGAAGGTCAAACTTGTCGTCAACACAGATGATTCGATGGTCAAGACAAGGTATGATGATCTCTTGTCTTTGTAGCGTAGTTCCTGTAACCATCTTTGCCGTAGCGCCATTTATGCACCCTCGACCGAGTCTTCCCTATCTTCTCCCATTTCGGATACATTCTCTTTACCAAGCTTATCTTCCGATCTCACACCTACTTCGACGCCCGTAATTACATCCTTTAGCAAGTACGTATCTTGTAAATCTATATCAGGGCTTTACTCATGTATTCTTCCAGTTCCGAACCAGCTCTCCAAACGAGCTGCAGCATCGCTTCTCTTCCTTCTGCCACCGTTATTGTTCCCAAATCCCAAGTCCCGCCAACGGTTGTCCAAACTCAATCTACTGTTCCGCCCAATGCCACAGTCTCACCATACATTACACCGCAATTGGTAACCATCTTGCCCGAGGTAAGCATTGATTTGAATAGGTTCTAGCATAAAAGTTCATACTGTCTTTCTTTAACTTAGCTCCCGACAGCAATACCTGCTGGTATCCGAAGCTATATCGACGGTCCCCTTGCAGCTCGTCTTAATCACATCAATTGTCACTCTGAAACTCGTGACACGACGTATTCTATCTCCAAACTCCCCTTCAATCTTCAATTCGGCAAGGGGATCGGTAAACCAAGCCGCTACGTTCAGCTCAATGGTCGACAAGTCAAGGTCTGGCTTCTGGGCGAAGTCAATACCGTTAACTTTGGCACGGTCGACAGTCACCCTGATCGTGTCAACATCAGCATCATCCCGCTTTTAAGTAGGGACAGCATGCTGGCGTTCAATCTCCTTCGCTCTCTCGAACGCCTTGAGCTCACTGATTCCGATGACGGTGATTACTCGTATCACGAAGAACCAATCTACGCGGGGAAGTGGATGTCTAGCAATAAAGGCAGTACCGTCGTAAGTGTTTATCCGATTCAAACGGCCTCTCTGAAGTTCATACCTTTGATAGAGCCCTTTCCTTGGCGTATATGATGCCACGACCCAGCTTGTTCCTGCGGATATATCTCAGAAATTTGATGCCTACGCCGTGAAACAAGGTGATGTCGTTCTCGTCGAATGTGCCATTAACCGTTACCGTCAGAAACCAAAGGAAGGATCCGCCAATACGTCTTACACCGGATGGCGATATTGGGTTACTCAGTTTGAACTGAATACAGTTCACGTTGTGCTCTCCGCTCCCGCAGCTGTTGGATATTCCTACTAATTTGTTTCATATTCTGTCCGCATGCGTACTCCTTTCGCCTACTCTTGTCTGTCGCTGTACAGTAGATAACCACCGCTCATTAACGAATGTAAGAAAACAAAAGATGAAGTAGTTTTTTTCTCTGTACTTGTAAAAATTCTGTCGTTGTGCCTTGTTTAATGACTCTTCCTTGTTTGTACCCGATGTAATTCATTACTGGCAATCTGTAACACGCACAGAAAAGTCGCCGTCATCCATATCCCCAGTCCAAAAGCTGAGTTTATACACAACATGCTCCGCCCGACGTCTAGAAACTGATTGTGCACACCCAGCACGACATCATCCCTCCAATCCTGTGTCTCAAGTGATACGCGACATGATCTTCCCTCCCGGCCTCAAAGAAACCTACCTGTCACTGACAACCTGTTCCTTCCGTATGTGATAAAGCTTGAGCCTTCTCGCCAATGCCTTCCAGACTATTGCGAGCGGTATACATACCCCGTTCATTACCTTTGCTTATCCAGGATTCCATCTAGGAGGTGCGACTTTTCGCATCCTTGATACCCCTATATATGTTGCTAATACAATTTATCTTTGCATCTAGTACATTGTACTCGTTGCACCCAGGCTAATATGTTCCGATAGATGTCTTGACAAAAGCCTAGTCATCAACACGGCCCTCGTTCGAAGCCTCCCGAGTGAGCACGCATCTAGAATTATCATACATCCAAAAGTCCTCATATACCGTTCGTGTTATGGGCTTGTTCACTATACAAACGTCATGCCTCGCCGCCTCATTCACCAACAAGATCCTGTGCGCCCAACTCCGTCCACGCTACTCAAGGTATGCTTTCTTGCCTCCGTATAAGTCGACATCGTTGTCTGACATCAGTTCATTGAGCGCACCTCTTTACGGGCCACGTACTTTTCCAAAGATACATTCGGACGTCATGTAATCGTGCCAGTCCATCATTATTCGTATAACAACGGAATTTCCACCCCCCTTCTTGATGCGTTCTTCTGCGCAAACGGAAGGCCAATGTCCGATACCGTTGTCATCCATGACTTGTTTCGTGGAACTGTCCGCTTCATGGTATACTATGTCCGGACAACAAAACACGAATTAGCCTCTCTCACAGAGGGAGAGATTATCGTGTTTAGGATGGCGGCACACTCCGATCTCCTCATCAACACGCGTGTTGGTGACAAACACCTAGCCGTCCGTGCCGTCCACAAGTGAGTCAAATACTCATGAAAAATTCAATTTACATTCTCACTGTTCTCAGATTCTTGAACGAAAATGCTTCCAAACTCTAGTGTTGCGTGTATTCCCCTGTAAAACAGGACGTATGTAGATTACCTGAGTACAATTACCTTGTGGTGCTCGAAGATATTTCGCTGTGTATATTCACCTGTGTTGACCGACGATATTCCACACGTTATGATATCTCATATCAATTCGCCTGAGCTCGGGATATTCAAGATACGGCTACTACAAAGCAACGGATAGCAACCTGACAACAGAGATAGCACGGCAATTCAAAGCAATGAAAGCAAGGTCACCATAACTAGAAAGGATAGCGGGGATCGACTGCAACAAAAATAAGACCGAGTTACATGCCAAGGAGAGAAACTCACCTGAGTCTAGACCACAGATCAGCGTATAAGCAATGCTCTTGGTGGTACCAATCACAAAAACCAAGCCCGGATCCGTCTCATGAAGGGTAAGGCAAAGAAAGTACAAAGAAAAAGGCAGAACTCACATATATGTACGTCTAATGAGCCCTCTAATACCTTCATACTCGCCAGGGGGACCATGATGAATATCTCTCCAAAGACTGGGAGGCGGCATGGGGTGATCCATTGAAATGATATCTGAAGAGTTCCGAGTCAGTACAAGGCATTAAAGCGGAGGTTCTGGTACTCACAAGACAATGTACGTGGTTTCCGTCTGGAAAATGCGGCTAGATATGAAGATGAGGCTGTTGGAAGTTGAGGTTGCGAGGTTTCGTTCACCGTGAGCCACGGTGACAATGAGCGCCTGACGCTAGCGAACAAGGACGCGAAGTTGTCCTCTGGACACGTTGAGACGTGTCTGCGACGCGTCCGTTCAGTATTTCGTGTGAGCTCGTAATCATTGTACAGTACTATGTGTTCTACAGTCATGGCAATCTATATATTTTAAATACAAACACGAACTTCAATAGCCTCCTCTACCTTCCGAAGTTTACCAACACCTATAAGGGCTCAGGCTCAGGGCCGGGCCTGGCGGGCGGAGCAGCGCCGACTTTTCCAAGTTGAATTAAGGGGGTGTGTTGTAGAATAATTCATCTCCGTCCCTCGTATGTCGCGTTTCCCTTTTTAGGTAGTATCTCACGGGCTTAGCGCCGACGCACTCTCGTTGCCACGTCGTCTCGTTCTTCTCTCCTCAGTCCTTTATCGATCGGACTGAGGTGAGTACTCGATATCCGTTCATTATCTCTATACCTTACTCACTCCTAGTGTAGTTGACACCTGCGGTGTCCCATCTAGGTACATAATATAAGTCCTTTATCGATCGGACTGAGTTGACACCTGCGGTGTCCCATCTAGCATCATCTAGAATCAACATGTTTCAAGACTTTGAGAGAACGGTAAGATGAAGTTCGAGTGATCGAGAACCGTACAATTTCGGTGACACGTGGGAGTCTTGCTGACATAATAGTGCCTGGCCCATGCTTCCGTTCGGGGACACTGAACTCAGGGCTACAGCAGTACTACAGCCTTCCTGTCCCATTGCTCACTATTGTTCTGTGCTCACACCCTCTAACATCACAGGTAACACGCCAAAACAAGTGCAAGCCTTCCGGTAATAACCTTTCAATGATACATACCAAATGCACGTGTGGCGTTGGAGTCTTCTCAAGTTTTCTCACATCTCAAACAACCCGAGGGCAGTACGTGGATGAATTTGGTTTCCCAATTCTCTCTTTGGGAAACATAACAGAAAGTTTGATGTCACGTACGCAGTCTGATAGGAGCGAGATGCGTGAGTTTCGATCGTATTTTCGACCGCCATGCTAACCCTCCTACCTCCGAGTCGTAGAAGCGTCCGTGTGTTGGGCACCCCAACTTTGGCAAGGTTCACCCCAAACGGTTTAGTCCCCACATGCGATATTCATCTTAGCCTGAGAGTGTACTGCGAGACCCATGCCCTCTACCAATCGAGGTCTCCGAAGAGATCATCGGCTTCGTCCCGATGCTGCATCGCGGAGATGGGGATTGTAAGGCAGAGAAACGCACCCTCTACACCTGTTGTTCGGTCTGTCAGACTTGCGTCGTTCGCTCGCGCTTCCATATGTACGCGGGGATACAGCTGGATTGTACATCAAGGTGCGGTTGCTGCTCAACACGTTCTCCGATACTCCACACCTCGTTGGTTGCACAGTTACGTAGCTTCACTGGAACTGTGCCCGTTTTGTGGGGAGGGTGCCATCGATACCGAGTAGATTTACCAGATTCTATTCTACCTCCCGAAGAAACTATCCCTGCTACATAAGCTCGGGATTCATGAATGACTCCCTCTACATCCCCCGGAAATCATGCCCGTGTAGCAGTTCACAAATTGCACAAGTTCCACAGACGAAACTTAACATGTTGAAATTTTCACTTCTCTGGTCATTTTCGTGCATAATACTCGATCATATGCATCAACCGACATTTTCCTCTCGCCTACGAAAGAGACCTAGTTACGTATCCGTTTCCAAAAATGCCCAACATCTGTTCGGATTTGGGATGAACTTCAATGTAGCAACCCGCAGGATGTAATCGGATTCTTGCAGGATGAAATCACAAGTAGGCATGGTTCATAGATGGAATACATCGCTTTCTCCGAAAAAAAAAGAAAGAAAAGTTTGTCCCTCGGCGTTCTGAATTCGACTTGCGCGTTCGAAAGGGTGTCTCAAGTGTTGACATTCGGTTATCTTACCACGTCGTTAGAGTCGGGGCATCCGCAACCAAATCCCGCGCACCTCACGTCCTTACGTTCATTTGGAGCGGTCTCTGTTGATACCTCAAAATTTTGAGTTTCACCACATCAAACGAGTGGGCAATTCTTGCTGAAATATTGTGCGTCGGGGTTGTCATAAATCCAAGTTTGTCCAAGGTTGGAGAATCATCGAGAATGAAGATACGTGGCAAGGGGGATGTTTTGTGAAAGGGGGACTGAAGTGGGTAAGAACTGTGCTACATACAAAGTGGCCATGGAAAGGAGATGTCAAAAAAGGGGAGAGCAGATCACAGGGATGAACGGGAATGAACCCCAATAGACAAGGATGTCGGCCCAAAATCGCGGAAGGTATACCAAGAAAATGCCGAGAAACTCGGTAGGATTCATACCAAGACCAGTTGGAAGACAACGAAAAAGAGAAAGAAGGGACCAACCACCGCATCGCATATTCTAATCCCAAGAAGAATACCAAAACTTCTATCCTTCATGGGCGAACAACCACCTGGACAGCACAGCACCCACTCCCTGTGACTTCCTTGGATGTTTTCTTCTTTCGGTTTGTGCGGGTATTCAGGGACTTAAGGTATTTGAGCCCTGTTAGAGAAATGTCAGGTATCCGTTTGTCACTTGTCTCCGTGCTGATCTCAGAGAGTAGTGTGCACCACTCCTCCTGCAAATCTGCAATCCTCGGCGGAAGTCCCATGTTTGGATGGGGTCTAGAGCTACTGATGAATGCCCAGACGGCAAGGGAAGTCAATGCCACTCGCCCCCAAGTTGGGGAACGTGTGCCTCGAATTCCTCCGGAGGGTAACATCAGGTACTTGTAGAATTCATTCAACAGAATGGCTACAAGAATGTCGTGGTCTCCGCGCGACATGACTGTTGCGAATTCGAATGTCATCTTGACGAGATCGTTGTTCAATCGCGAGGACCCGACAGCCCCGATGGCAGCGCAATGCACCAATCCTTCGGCAAATTTGGGACCCCATCGTTGTTGCCACAACTCTGGTACCTCTTTCTGATGCTTCCAGTCGACCCATCCAGGGAGAAAACGCTGCACCATCCGCAATGCACAGGACCTGGTATCATCATCGACGTAGGGAACGGAGGCCAATTGTATCAATAGAGCGGGACTTCTGCTCAAGAAACCATCTGCATGCTTGCACGCGTCATCCTTGGTACTTTCCAGGAGGCGGAGAAGACGTTTGAGACATTCGTGGATAACCTGTCCCAACTCATTTTTGTTTTCCTCGCGTTCTCGTCTATTGAGCCATGCCACGGCGTCAAGAAGCTCGACGAAAAGCCTCGTGATCATGATGTCCCCGAGAGAATGGTCCTGGGAGATCACGATGCCGTCCTCGCTTGGATCCAGAATACAAAGGACCTCGTACAACTCGCGGAAAACTGAATTGCGCCTATCCGCAAATGCCATCAGACGAATGAACTCAGAAGAACGGAATGAGCGGACTCACGACGTGTATGCATCCCATCGGCGTTGGACCATCTCCTTCTCATATACCTCATTCGAATAACGATGCCCCTCGACGAGGAACCATGAAATGAGGCTGATCGACTGGCGAGGGGATAAATTCCGGGCGCACTCAAGGCAAAATTGCTCCGACCTAACCAGCTCCACCTCGTCAGTCTCCCGATCCCTGCTCTCCAATTCTATTTTTGGGAGACTGAGAACGAGATAGATCAGCGAACGGCGACGATCTGTGGTGAAACTTTGGGCGTATTTTGGAGTCACCTCGAGTATCTGAGGAAATTGATGGGCGAGATGAGAAATTCCCGCTCCGAGTTTGTAGTATTTCCACAAGCTATCGATAAGTATGCATGTCCAATCGCTCTCTGGGCTTGTTGATCCTGACTTTGATGTGATCGCTTGCTTCACGAGAAGCTCCCGAAGGATGGTGGCGAGAACGTGTGTATGGTGAAAGTCGGGGGGAGGCTGAGCAAGGAGAAGATGGCAAACGGCGGCCGCATATGTCACAATGTTGTCGGCAGATTTGCTGTCCACGGAGCCCGTTATACAGTGGTTGAAGTTGATGAGAAGGTGGTTGAACGCAACGGGGTCATCCAGAAAGTCCAAGATCAGAGAGCAATCGTGGAACGTTGCATCGATCGTGATCATGCGACTCGCTTCAAGAGCTATTTCTTCATCGGCACCTTCCTTGAATGACCACCGAATACAAAAGAACTTGTAGATTTTGTTGTCCTCAGCGGGGTTCCCTTTCCCCAACCTGTTCTCGACCTTCTCTCTAACAGGTTTACATTCCACTCTCTGGCCCGAGTCGTTCCCTCTATCCCTGCCCTGCTCCTGATCGACACCTGGCGTCGTTCGTTCCAACAGGAAATTGTCACGCAAGCGCCCCCAACCAGACTTGATCGACAGAATCAGATTTTGTCCCTTCATTCTGAGGGATCTGGACATTGCGGTCTGAAACGGGGAGAATTCGTCCGATAAAGAGAAACAGAACAGCAAAAAGTAGATCAGAGTGGCGGCGGAGGCGAAAGAGAGGATGAGGAGGGCGAGCGCTCGGTGCTGGGACCACAAGGAGGTAATGATGCCTGCGCAGAATGCCACAATTGACACATGTATGACGAAGGGGATGAACGTGAGGATGTCATTTAGACGCCAACTTTCCGACGCTCGCAACCATTTCTGATGGGCCAGGGCTCGCTCTTGACAGGAGGATTTGGTACTGACGGAGAGGAAAGAGTGCGATGCCCATTGTTTCCCGAGAACCGCACCGAATGCTGCAAATACGGTGCATGATAAGCTGATGATGAAGGCAGCATTGACCGCTGTTTCGCTACCAGCCGAAGGGCCGTCGACCGGGACACCAAACCCAGGCCCGATGAAAGTGAACGACAAGGCAATGAATGTCGTATCGACGGCACAAAAGAGTCCAGCCTACAATTGCNNNNGTATCAGTCGNNTGANTTGTTAACGTCGCACAAGTAGGAGATGGCGTACAAATGTAAGATGTGCATCTAGGTCCTCCGAAAGCTCCTCCAGATCCTTCTTGCTGCGTTTCTGCGCACGATCATCGTAAATCGACCAGAAGAGTTCTTGATCCATCTTCGACTTGGAGTCATGGTGCGGTACTGGTGAAGCTGAATCATGATTGGCGTGCGTCTGAGACATGGTGAGACTGATTTCTTCGGCGACAGGGATACTGAGGAAGGAAGGAGTCCGAGGACATAACATATATAGCTCATTTGCAGAGACGCGGTGAGTATATCTAGTTGGAATATTCAGTGAACTCTAGGCGTGAGCAGTGCCGATGCACGAGGAACAGGTACGCGTACCAGACCATCACAATGCAGGCTTCGCATGCCCTATGGTAATCCTAACTCCAGTATACTGCCCTCACTATGAATGGTCAGATTGAGATGGTGATGAGACGCCCGTGACACTTCATGATCAACAACACTTCAGTTGCTATTGAGTCGTCAGTCTTCGATGCCTTGCAAAACTCATCGTGTAGCAGTCGTGTGCCCCAATATAACAACAATGGCGCTGAGAATATTATTCCCGATTCAGATTGACTGGCCGTCTGACGGGGTTCAGGGCTTCAAGCGAGATCCTGGCCTCTGAGACCTATCGAATGGAAGCAATAAGCATGTACAAGAAGCCTATGCACAATGTAAGCTTCTTACACGAAGTATCCCGTCTTGACCATCTGGCCCAAATTTCGGGGGTGTAACTGTGTTTACAGTTATTCTCGGGCTCCTCCTGGATCGAACCAGCCGTCTGCATAATTTCCGAGTCCACCATGCGTGCCTCAGGTATCATCACCTGGTGAGCACACTGTAAATTTTAGTAATAAATCCTGGGTAGTAGAAAATTGGACACACTCTGAACTTCAACGTTGTCTACGGTTTTCTCCATCCGGTAACATGCATTTGAGATGGAAGAGACGAGCACCACTCGGTGATATTCGTTGGTTACTGCGAGTACAACAGGGGTAAACTCTGCACATATTGCTGATACAGCAACTTTGGTAAGCTAGCGTATGGTTACTTTCCAGACAAACCAGACACAAGGTCGCGAAAGAGCTCCCAAAAGGTGGTCTGCGTGACGAAACTTGAACGTTGTCCCGAAGTTTTGAGTCTTCGACAATGGTGAAATGTGATCGTGAGTGGTTGTTGAACGTTGACCGTGAGTGTTGTTGGAACAAGCCCGAATTGTCGTTCATACTACACGGCGCTCCAGTTTGATTCGATTCGGTCTCGGCCAGCCGGAAAATATAAAAGGCAAAGCGCCCTGCCAAAGTTGGGGACTCTGAACCCCTGCTCGAGGCTACCACTTTTTTTTTCCCTGCTACGTTGAACGTTGAACTTGGAATAGTCGGCACTGCTCCGCATGCCAGGTCCGGCCCAGAGGTAAACAACATTCGAAACTGCATCTCTGGTGATTCGTGAGAGCAACTGAGCCTAATAGTCTGCAATTCTTGAGTGTATTGACTCGGAGAACCAGAATAATCATTAATTATGAGTATGAAGTGCAGACGACTATGTTACCATAGTATAAAATGAAAAACCAAGCATGGCCTAGCAGAGAACAATGATGACTGTCCTCATAATACCACATGTCCCTCTGTCGCCCTCACTCGTTTCGGGCTCGAGAGGCTGCTGCAAATATCAGATAATTGCTGATCTTGCCAGCAACATCATGACCTGAAACTTATATATATTTCAGTTATTTTCCGAGTCTTCATTATGTCACAAAAGACTGATACAATATATTCAATCTGGAGAGTCGTTGAAGGGATGCGGCAGTGTTCAAGTCGAAGTGGTTGCGAAAGAGTCCATTGTGGGCATTGGCAGTCTCGCCAGGTCTCCAGGTAAATCGTTGCCCGATGACCGATGCCGATGACCGAGGTCAGGTGACATGGTTGAATTTGAAATAAAAAGTTGACAGTACATGAATACCGGCCCCCAAGGCTGGGCCGGAACGTTCACCGTTGCACTGTGCTCAGCCTGCATCTTGATACCCACCCTCGAACATCCCAGGCAACATGCTATTATAACATCAAACCTTCCGGTGACAAATTCCAGCACCATGATACATTCCCATTCCGGCCCCAAGTGGTGCGAAGTCTTCATGAGCAAATCAGATTACCCCACTACCCTATGGAAACATAACAAAACAAAATCTAGTGCTGTGTAGGATGTACGAAGGGAACGATGATTGCGAGTGACCATTGCATGGTCGACGGTGTCACGCGAACCCTCCTCTCCGTAACGTTGGTACAGCTCAATGACCAGGATGAACACTCGAACTTCGACAAAACTCGCCCCCAAAACTTTCCGTGCAATTTCATAACCACATGCGATGTTCACCTTAGCTTGAGAGGAAGGATCCTTTCTTCCCATATACGAGTCATGGAGTCTCTGCTAATTGAGGCCCGAGGTCTGCGAGGAGACCATCGGCTTCGTGTCACTACTGCATCGCGGAGACGGGGATTGGCATGCAGAGAAACACACCCTTTGCGCGTGACGTTTGATTTGTCGATCTTGGGTCTTCGCTCACGCCTCCTTATGTATGCAGAAGTACAGGTGGATCGCGCATCAAGGGTGTGATCGCTGCCCAACACGTTCTCCAATACTACTCCGCCGAATACTGCATCCCTCGCTTCACTTGAACAGGGCACGCGTAGGGGGATGGGTGTCATCAAGTACCAGAGTACCAGATCCTCTTCCAACTCCCCAAAGAAACTGTCCCGACTACAAGAGCCCAGGATCATCCATCATCCATCATCTATCAAATTCCTGTCGCAAGTCAAGACTGTGAAATCACTGGTTGTTGTCGTGTTTCACATCTCACTATAAAAAGCGAACTGGAATACAAATGCTGGCTCGAAGGAGACCAGTCTGACCCACTGTCACCCTGCGATTGAGGAGGATTTGTATCCCCTTTAACAATACGACTGATAACAGAAATCAGATAAGATTACCTATTGCTTATCCCGAAATTAAGTCAATACCGAATCAATCTCTGGGATTTCGTTCCTCCAGGCAACGCCAGACGCCTTTCCCACTTCGATAGCGATCTTCCGGACTCCTTGGATCTGTCCTGAGGCGGCACCTGAGTTATGAGCAGTCCTCAAGTGCCACCTTGTTGCTCTTGGTATGTCCATGATGATATTTGCAGTGGCAAGAACGAGCGCTATCTCGGATTGCGATAATAGACCAGTGGATTCGTAAACAATTCCGTAAGCAATGGATTCGCAGAACCACCCTGGACTCAGCGTGAACATGACGCGATTGTATTCGCCAGGTAATCATGTCGGCGTACCTAAGTCGGGATAGGCACTTCCTAGGAGATCCTGAGTTGTTGCGCAGAATCTCCGTACATCGCGCAAAGTAGCTGTTTTCCACGTTGGGTGTAATGCTGCATCTCTGTATTCGGGTCACTTGAAAGACGTTAGGCCACCTAGAAAGGATTACTGACGCAACACCGCTCACCGATTCATCGCTTTATCCTGTAACCTCTCAGGCATGACCTCATGTAGCGCTACCAAACTATTGATCGTCTTCAATGAAGCCCAAGCATTAGCGGGCATACGGTTTTGTAGTATCGTCCATCTGAACTTACGCGAGAGTAACCACAGACCATGCCCGCCTTGAAAATACTCTCCCGGAACCGTCTGGCCAGGAGAAGCTCTTGCTTCTCCAGAGATTCACCATTCCTCTCCATGTGTAGTTCATTCAAGGCATGTTGAAAGACGGCAGGGACTGCTTCTGGGATATTGCTTGAAGAGAATGCAACAACGGGAAAGAGATACCACGAGTTGTGTAATTCCGAGACAGAATTCCCTTCCAGATAGATTGTTCTCATACGGTTCAGAAATGCGGGACTTGCGATGTGTGCCATTGAGTAAGAGAGCGAACGTTGAGGCGAGATGGCCTGAGGTGAGCTCCAAGTCGTAGCTTGTCCGTGTTGTGAGGGTCCACGGCCATATTAAAGGGCCAACAGAAGGTGACTTTGAAGAAGGGAAGATGGGGCGAATCAAGAAATCTGTGGTCCACCGTGTCTATGAAAGGGATTCGCGCAGTATCGGACCTCTTGCACGTGTATTCTGGGGGGTGAAAACTCTGATAACGACAAATGAGCTTGATCGACACCTTCGTCACGGGTTCTGTAAAGACCTTGACGATACTGGCTTTCTGAAATCCATGGGGATATGAGTTAGCGTGCTTAGCCAACTTCATTGGCAAGTGCAACCCACAGTCTTTTTGACCATGGTGGTCAAACGAACGAGCCCGGAGGATACCCTTAATGTCCACGCTATCTGAGTGCGAGCTCCTACATTCTCATCGTCCCAATAGCTTACTGAGCATAGCCCCAGAAGCTTTTTAAATGAAGTTGATCATTCCTAGAGCAACCAATTGCCGATTTGAACTGACTATGTACTCATGCTTGGAAGCGATTCGTTAGCACTATACCATGACTGTCCAAGAAGCCGGCGACATCTGACCCTGTGTAATATCATTACGTATGCTGGACCAAAGATGCGACTGAATTATGAGACTTACATGGCCACAGATTATGTCGTTCGCAAGTAAGGTAGTCTCACGGGTCTCAGGGAAGAGAGAAGCTTCCCTCTCAGTGAGCACGAGATGACCTATGCTCTCCAGCATCATCACATGGTGCCATCACTACCAGGTGGGAAGCTACTTGGATATCCATATCGTAGGGGGAATCAATGGACCTGAGGCAAAGATGGTATAGAGAAGTCTATTGTCGCCTCGCTGGCGCCAATCTTGAACCTTTTGGAAACGCCGAGACGACAGTAGACTTGGTGTACTGTAATCCAACCAACACCGGAAAGCAGAAACATTAATCAAGGCTGATTATTGATCAAGAAATGGTTAAATCAATCTCTGGGATCTCGTTCTTCCAAGCAACACCAGATGCTTTCCCGACCTCGATAGCGATCCTCCGAACTGCGCGAATCTGTCCCGGCGTAGCACCTGAGTTATGAGCCGTTCCTAAATGCCACTTCGCTGCTCTCGGAGTGTCCATAATGATATTTGCTGTGGCCAGAATAAGCGCAACTTCGGTTTGGGATAATAGACCAGTGGGTTCGTACACGATGCCGTAAGCAACGGAATCGCAGAACCATCCTTGGGTCAAAGTGAGCATGGCAGGAACGCGTTCGTCGGAAATGCTATCAACTTACCCATGTCGGGGTACGCACTTCCCAGGAGGTCCTGGATTTGGTGCGCCGAATCTCCATACATCGCTTGCATAAGCTGTCTTCCGTGTTCAGTATAACGTTGAATTCCAGTATTCGGGTTACTTCGAAGATGTTAGGTCGACCAGAGACGATTAGTCATGAGAGTACGCTCACCGATTCATCTCTGTATCTTGTAACCTCTCGGGCATCGCTTCATGAAGGGCAACTAAACTATTGATCGTCTTCAACGAAATGTTAGTGAGACTGCGGTGCTTGATACCGTTTGTGAAAACGTACTCGAGGGTATCCGCAGAGCATGCCGGCCTTGAAAATACTCTCTCTGAACCGCCTGGCAAGAAGAAGCTCCTCCTTCTCCAGGGAATCATGTCTCCTCTCCATCCGTAGTTCGTTGAGGGCATGACGGAACACAACAGGTACTGCGTCGGGGACATTGCTTGAAGAAAAAGCAACGGCGGGATACAGATACCAAGAGCTGTGTAACTTCGAGATGGTATTTCTTGCC
Organism: Meripilus lineatus; assembly: GCA_027627245.1. NCBI lineage: Eukaryota > Fungi > Basidiomycota > Agaricomycetes > Polyporales > Meripilaceae > Meripilus > Meripilus lineatus. The sequence goes on along the minus strand of JANAWD010000057.1, from coordinate 35,516 downwards.
GGCTGAAAATTGCCTTCATTCTACGGAGGAATGAAGGACTCGCGAGATGTGCCATTGAGAGAGAGACTGAGAGGGTGAGATGAGACGAAGTGGATCCACTGTTGAGTAGATGTGCTTCGGAGAAAGGTCATGATATATGAGGCCCGTAGCTGACGACTACAGAGCCTCTTGTATGAAAATGCCATTAGAATGGAGAATAAGCTGAGCTTAGATAGTGACAAACTACCTCAGGCTTGAATCGGACCCGGAGTAGGAATCTTTCAGGAACCAAGGCCCCGACAACCATCGATATGCTCGATCGAAACCTCAGTGTTGGGTCCTGTAATGATAATGGCCACCTTCTGAAACCAACAAGAGACTGAAGTAACATTCCGATTTACGTTCGGTGGCAACTCGAGTCAATTGCTTCGGAGTCCTGAGCGAGGTAAGCCGATTGTATTGAAAGGTGCGATTGCAGACGTCGTCATATAGAAGGGGAAAAAACAATGCCGTCTTCAACAAAGGGCAGAAAGTCATGCACTATAGTTAGCCACAGAAAAATAAATGAGTTGAACTGAACGCTAGACTGGAGAAACTTACATGGGCAACTCGACATCATGAGCGTTACAGACAAGGGCCTGGGTCCGAGAGTCGGTATCGTGTATTTGGCTTTCTTGATGGCGGCGCTTACCCGAAGCTTCGATCCGTCAAGCCTCTCATTTGAACCACACCCCAATCGGATTCCGTTTGAGTAGCTTTGGACTCCAGAATTTCCCTCATGCTACTCTGAAACCAAATCCTGATCGTGCGCTCTCGTGGTTTGCCACCTCGCAGTTCTGCTGGGGAAATGATATATTGAACAAGGACCCAAACACTTGAATGTTGTCGCATCCGAGGCAGTCACCGAGTCGGAGTGGGATGATTACTGGGTTATCCACCATGGTTCGTCGTGTCCTCGGTTTATAAGCAACGTAACACATTCATTGTTCTTTCTTTAGTCATTCTTAATCCAGTCCCTCCAACCTGGTATATCGTGGCGCACAAAATCGAGGTATCTATCTGTATTGATTGCAGTGGAATGATGAGCGGAGTGACGGTCTGCTCTCGGAACGTTGTCTGCGTCAAGGAGCTACGCACGAACACGTATTGAAAGGGAATGCAGTCCTGAAGATGCGGCCTCTTGTGGTTCCTACATGATTCCGAGAGCCACGGATCGCCGGTCAAAGCAGCCAACATAACCTGTTGGTGGCGAAGTGCCCTGCAACACGTTCACACACGTGTGGATTGAACATAACCCGCAGACTTTCTCAGTACGTCCCCGGCACTTTCAGCGGGAAAAGCGTCTGAACGTAATCTCATCTCGGATCGGTCTGTCTCAAGGTATATGACTTACAAGACAAGCCGAGCGAATCATCACAGATTCCGTGAACGGTGTCTATAATGTCTCTCCAATACTTGTAGGTTACACGAGACCGTTTCTACCAAGCAACAAGTCACTCGCAGGGATGCTTTTGGGCCAAGCAGTTGTGTGGGATGAGATTGGGCTCAGATAACACAATCCTTACCAAATCCCTTCGACCACCAACCTCACACGCGCAGACATAATTGTTCCCTATGTCGGGCACGCTTGCACTCCGGGCTCATACTCTCACCTTACTGTTGCTTTGGTACCGAGAGTGCTGACAAATCCCATCCTCAGGTCAATCGTCGTCCGTCTAGAAATTCTGAGATACCAACCGGGATTCAGCCACCCAATCAAATGTATCGGCATATCCCCGCTCACTCTCAGACTCTGGCTCCCTCCATTCGGTCTTAGGAAGTGGCCGTGGTGATAACCAGGTCACACCAGAAACAAGTATAGGCTCCGAGGCATTTTCTGAGATCGTTGTGTTGGCTAAAACATACGCATATCATAGTATAAGTTCGTGCAGCTTCATCTCCTTTAATGTTTGTGAGCATCCTTGACTGCAAGAATCGAACACTTCGGCCTCCCTGAAAGGGCGCGAAGGTGCAATCAATTTCAACTTCCAATTTGTCATCGTTGCGGCATTCTCACACTCCGCCACCCTGCGGCAAAATTGCAATCGGGCATTTTGCCACCAATCCTGGCGTGTCCTCTTGAGAACCCGTTGTCTCGGAGGAGCATGTGCGCCGCTGTACAAGAGGGTTTCTTCAAGTTCTTATGTGTAATACCGCAGGCATTCGAGTTCGTGTGGGAGCCAAATACCAACCTTGAAGCTGTTGACCATTTTCGGTGACCAACCCGACGCCTAGATCTTGGCCTTCGTGTCGCGATTCTCCCATTGGAAACTTCCACAGAGCAACGGATGTCTCCTCGGGACGGTTTGAAAATGGGCAAGTCCCCTCAAATCTCGCACTCCCTCCACCGAGCCTCCGGACACATGGAAACCTGTTTTTGCCCTAGCTCGCTCTTGGGAGGTCAGCCTTGTTCTGATAATATAAGGCGGATTTGAGAAGAGGCGTGCGCCGGAGTCCGTTCAAGTACCCCCATGGTTCCTTCACCCACCCCTCAGGCTGCATCTTGCTTCAACCCTCCCGCTCTTTTTCAAGTATGGTTGTGTTCACTATGGACCAGACGTGAGTACAGAATCGAAAATAGAAGGAGAAATACGTCTCATAATGGGGTTTTTCCCTCACAGATACCTTCACAATCACTGTAACTTAATTGGTGGTGGTGCGTCGTGTACCCCGATTCTCTCGGACAATCAACGAAATCTGACTGTTTCTCGACAGTAATTCTTTATTATGACCAACTTGTAACACTCGACGAGGAAATCCGATATGCGTGGCAAGCACCGAAGACCTCAGGAGTGTGGTTATTTTTGCTCAATCGATACTTCACGTCGCTGGTGGTAAGCACCTCTCTTTCTCCACCGTCTTCGAGAAAAAAATCCAAACTCTCAGTTGACGCCGGTGCCTTCAGTATATCAGTGTATGCGTCGCCAATTTCACTCCCTTCGATTCTGAGAAGGTGACTATAGCTCCAGGGGTCCACCTTTCAATGCTCACGCGTGCGGATAGGGATGTAGGGCGTACACGCTTTATCGTGAAATCGCGATCGTAGCTGCTGTTGTCATTATTGGTTGTATGTGCTCCACTTTCCAAGAATTATGTTCCCTCTCGTTTCTGACGTGACGTCCGCAGTGATTGTTATCCTGCGAACATTCGCCCTGTATCAACGCGACCGCAGGGTGTTGATCTTCATGCTTGCTGTTGGCGCCGTACTGTTCAGCATAAGCTGCGTGAGTCTGCGTTCTGTTGGTTGCGCGCATTGTTTGGCCTGACGTCTGTTTGAATGCAAGTGGTCGATAACCGGCCTCACGTCGGATGTCAACATCATCCATGGATGTCACCAGGGGCTCACGCAGATAGGGTACGTTCTTCTTCACGATTTTCCTCGTGCATCCCTCTTCTAACACCCTCGATCAGGGGAATACGTACGTCGGGAAGAGTCCTTGTTGAAATGACACTTGACCGAGGTCTCCACTCTTAATTTCTTCAGGCACAGCGACTGCTTGGGAATCTCTCTTTGTGTTTGACAGCATGATATTCATTTTGACTCTTATCAAGACGATCAGAAACAGGCGCAATTACCCTGTTGCTATGAACGAGCTGACAGATATTATTTTTCGTGATGGTAAGCCTCTGCTCGGTCATACGGTACTAAAGGGCGCATACTTATTACTTCGCTAGGCGCCGTCTATTTTGGGTGAGGACATTGCTTGGATGGAGAGAGCGAGATTCTGATGGCGACCCAGGGTGATGGCATGTGCGAATGCAGCTAATACACTGACATTCTATGTGAGTACATTCCAATAGGCTCAGGTTCGATCTCAATCTGACGTCTATCTAGTTACTCGAGGTACGATCCCATTGTGATCAGCGAGGTCCAACATGCTCACACCAAAGCGATTAGCCCCCACTCAAAGGTGTCTTCTCTACACCTGCGACCAGGTATGTCTTCCTTCAATACCTTATTTGTCATCGCTTATCGATATCTTTGGCTTCAGCATCTCCGTCACTATGATGTCGAGAGTGATGCTGAACATTCGCCAACAAACTCATATCGCCGGGCCAACTTCATTTACAGTTTCTTCCGAAGGCGATACTGCTCTCAGTTTTTCGCATTGCAACCCACCATTATCCACAGTATACAGTGACGAGATCCAGATGCGGAGCGTTGGAACGGGTCAGGAGGGATGGGAGGATGAGATCCGGGAACGACCGGTACCCTATGTTGAGGGTGTATCATTTCCTAGACCAAGTAATGCATAAATTATCAACTCAATTCATAGGCCGCCTTGGAGCGGACATCTCGGGGAAGTTGAGAACCAAACAGTGAGTATTGTTTCGTGAAGACTCCACTAACGCGTACACTACCATGAGGGTCCTTGGGAATGTCTCCATCTTCGTTCGCTAGAATCACACAGATAGTGCTACCGATTTCTGTCCCGCGTTCATTCGACTCGTCTGACATTCTATGTGGAATTGCTTTCGTTGAATGGTGGTGTTTTTACATGAGGCAAGAACGACAAAGTACAGAATCTATATATAACCACCGAGCTTTCCATGCAAGAAGACGAAGCGCAAGATATTGAATATGAATAACAGTAAAATCATATAATTCTACAATTGGTGACTTCTGCTCATGAGAACTGCCCGAAACTAATGCAAGAAGAGGCGTATATGGCGTGGCTTCTCATAATAACCCCGAGAGGAGCTAACACCTCGGGAGATATCATGTTTACTCCCCGGTTTGCTGGTCCAGCCAGACAGACTTTCAGTTGCGTGCAATCTTGGGGATTCGGTACTGCGGTTCTTAAGACCGGCTCGTTGGATTGTTGATGGGTGGAATTGAATCGATGGAGTATGACGTATGGCGGGGCGGTGATACCAAACTGCCACTTGTCGTAAGAAGAACGAAGCGTGATTTGGGACGTGGTGTTCTGATTGGTCGTCAGAAGATTGAAGGCGAGGGTGTCACGTTGAGAAAATGTCCCTTGTAGACAGGAGATGAGAGAACTCGAATTTCCCGCTTGGGTAGGAGCCGTACAACTCCCGTTGAGATATCCATGTGCGGAGTTCGAGTTGTAGGAGAGTGCTTGGAGAGCGGGATTGAATCGAGGGGAAATGTCGAGTTGGGTGGTGTTCGACCTTTCCATTTCGGAACCCCAGGAGGTGGATCGGATGTCGCCGGAGAGGTGGTAGCTGAATAATGGGGATGTCTCTCCAGTTCGATAGAATCGAACTACGGGGTGAGATGCATTGATATCATACGTTTTCGTAGCTGAGACTATAGCGTAAAACGGATATGATGAGCACCGGTGGTTCCATGAATACTGGGAGCATTGCGTGTGAGTCAGACTGACGTAATGACATAGTGGTGAAACAGACGTACGGCCCAAGCTCCGTATGCAGAGAAGAACAGGATGATTGGTAGAGAAAAGATCGTGATCCAGAAAGGGTAGACGATCCATGGATTAACGTCGAAAGTCCGTTTCTGCCGAGATGGTCTCGCGACTTCCTTCGTATAAATCCTCATTCTCCTGATGTACCATATAGCAGGGAATAGATTGAATGGGATACTCCAGAATCCCAAGACAATCAGCGTGCGGAGTGCAAAGATTCCAAGAGTACCCGTGCTATGAGGTGTGGGATCGGCGGATCCGATGACATCTAATACAATCGTCGTTGAGCGAATCTCATACCCGAACGGAATCTTATTGCGAGCCTACAGAATATCCACCATATCACGCTCAAAATATTGACGATGACCCAAATCTAAAAGAGCATTAGCGGATAGAGAAAGAGGGGTCGTGATAGCCGACTCACCGACACAAAGTACCAATTTAACTTCCACCTCATTGTGCTTGCCCGGAGAATGAAGGCGCTGGAGTGGAGTGGGTGCCAGCCCAGCATCGAAAGTTAAATCGGGGGACTGAGGCGACGAGAGAAATCGCCCCCTCTCAAGGCCAATGAATAAATACTAGACCACAAACCGCACATGGGCTCCTCCGTCGAGTGGAAATCGGACGTCCAATGTTGTCCTGGTCGACTACGGAGGACATTTCTCTTCCCTGTGTAGTATCGGAAGCATCTGGGAGAAGTGCTCGAACCAGCGTATATCCCGAATACGCCTCGTGCGGAGGGAGTAATGAAGCAGAATTAAAATGAGGAAATGGACATCCCACACTGGTTTCTCGTGAGCAATCTCTCACGGATATGATTGGTTGGTTGAGTGCGTGCATGGTGGCTTTCTCACATGGTGCGCAGATCCTTCTTCATTAGTCTATATACAGTTGGCACTGAGAGATGGAAAGCAACCATGAGGCTCTGCTGAGAACCAGAGATACAGATACACACCTCTCATGCACCTATTCTTGCAGACAACGTAAGTGAGTATCAAACTATTTCTGTGACAATTTGTGCTCGATAGGAGATGCGAGAGCCCAGGCACGGTCCTCCACGTGGTGGAGGTGAGTATCGCTGTTTCCACTTTTGGATGCGAAAAAGCCGAGTTTGGGAAGCGCCAAGATTGACGTGGCCGGCTGAACGCGGCAAGGCTTTGATTGGGCGGTGATGAAAGTCCGATTGAGGAAGCGACAGGAGGCGGCGAAATTTCCGTCCAACAAGGGTCTGTCTGTGACCATCACCTCCGCCGACTTGCCCCTCTTCTCATCTTCAACGCTCGACAAAACAGCCGCAAAAATGGACGTAGATATGAAAGTAAAAGACGATCTCGAGGACAAGAGAGACCGTGAACGCGAAAGAGACGCTGACCGTGATAGAGATCGTGACAGAGACAGGGATAGGGAGAGAAGAGACCGAGACAAGGACAGAGATCGCGACCGTGAGCGGGAGCGTGACCGCGATAGAGAGCGAGACAGAGACCGCGACAGACGGGACAACCTACGAGATGGTAAACCCCTTACACCGACACTTCCTCCCCCAGATGGTGGTCGTTCTCACAATCCGCTCCTTCCAGGACGCGCTCGAGGTCCAGACCACTGGGAGCCAGAGGAAAGGCGCAACGGGGTGAGTACCCCTTTTTGCATGTCATCTGAATACACATTGACAACCTTCGCAGCGTCGCAGGCGTTCCCGAAGTCGTTCACGTTCCAGGTCTAGGAGACGTTCGAATTCTCCTCGTCGCCGCCGTCGCTCGTCACGTTCGAGGAGCAAGTCTCGCACTCGCTCTCGCACCCGATCACGAAGTCGCGCACGCAAGCCGCTGACCCCTTTGCCAAGATCTCTGGGGGGTCCAATGAATGCGCCACACGAAGAGGCTGTCGAATTCGCCAAGCAGAGCAAGAGGGAAAACCGGGTCTACGTCGGCAATCTCAGCTACGACGTCAAGTATAGGGACCTGATGGAATTCATGAGGGGAGGTGGGTGGGGGAATAATTTCAGATTAGATTTCTTCGTTGCCTTCAGTTCTTGGGAGGTGTTTGCCGAGCTGGCGTGTTGGGGAAGCGAAGTCGCAGCAGAGAAAGAAGTGGTTCTTTTGATGAGGCCGTGGCTGGTGTTCTTTCAGCAGTTGCGAGAGTGTTTTTGGTTTACTGACGGAATGGCAAGCTGAGAGGATGGTTTATTGATGGGAGTTTTCTTTTGGGGTTGTTAGCTGGTGAGGTCCTCTTCGCCGAAGTTCTCATTACTCCAACGGGCGTCTCAAAAGGATGCGGGTTAGTACTCTATCTTCTTTGTCGACCCATCATTGACCCCGTTTTCTAGTATCGTTGAATTCGCCTCGCAAGAGGATGCGCAACGCTCCATTCGCGAGCTCTCGGAGCAGCCGCTATTAGGAAGACCTGTCTTTATTCGAGAGGTAAATGATTTACGCAGTACGTAGGGTCTATGTACTAATTCGTCATTCAGGATCGTGAACACGAATCCCGTTTCGGAGCAACGCCTGTTCCCGGGAAGATTGGTATGGCGATGGCAGGCCAAGGTTTGCACGCGCAACCACCGCCACGACCGCCATCCCACAACTTCTTCGGCCATACCAATCACCAAAATCCCGGCAACCAGCTCTATGTTGGCAATGTATGCTTGATCCCCTCGCATTTGACATCCATTTCTGACTATGTTTCGCAGTTACCTTATCAAGCCGGATGGCAAGATTTGAAGGACCTCTTCAGGTCTGCTGGGAACATCATTCGCGCCGATATCAACATTGGTGCAGATGGGCGACCTAAGGGTTCCGGAACAGTCATATTTGAAACCTCAAAAGATGCACAGCAGGCGATCAGTGAGATGTTTCCTCATGAGAATCTGGTCACTGTATACTGATGTCTCCTTCAGCAATGTACAGTGGTTTTGACTGGTACGGTCGCATTCTCGAAGTACGAGAGGTACGTCTGGTTCTCTCCATTTTTGGGGAAGGTGGGTTGCTAAGAAATTTGTTAGGATCGTTATGCCGGCCTCTCCGGTCCTGGTTCCTTCAGAGGTGGCGGATTCCGCGGCGGAGGATTCCGTGGAGGGAGCTTCAGAGGTGGCGGACTACGTGGAGGGTTCCGTGGTGGATTCCGCGGGGGCTTCTCAGGTCAGGCTGCTGGCAGGGATTTCTCTAGCCAAGATCTCTATGCCGATTATTCTGGTCCTGATCAAGGTGGTGCCGGAGGAGGAGGCCTCAGAATGGACAACTACAACAATCAGGGCGGATTTAACAGTGGTTATGGTCCAGGTGCAGGATTTGAGCCCGAACCCAGTCAGCAGATTATGGTTCGCAATGTGCGTCCTTTTGATCAAATCATGTGCTTGGTTGATGTTGACTTGCTTTTCCTAGCTCCCTTGGTCAACTGCGAACGAAGATCTTGTCGAGCTATTCGAGACCACTGGGACAGTTGAACAAGCTGAGATTCTATTTGATGGTACCCGCTCAAAAGGATGTGGCGTCGTTCAATTCGCCCAGATCCCGGAGGCAGAAACTGCTATTGGTGAGCAGTATCGTCTCGTTACGTCGGACTTCTACTGATTCCCTGCATCAAATAGCCAAATTCCAGCAATACATGTACGGAGGAAGGCCGCTTGGTATGTCTATGATCACCCTTTCACGGGATACCCGCTTACTCCTTTGCTATAGACGTTCGTTTCAACGATCGTTGGCACACTTTCACTCCCAGCGCAGCCAAAGGCGGACAGTCCATCCCCATGCAAGCCGAAGCGGCCTGAGTTCGCCCTTTCTGATCGTCATCTTCAGCTTTTATGTATCAAAGTTCCTACTTTTTCTCTCTCTTGTGAAACCCGTCAGCGACCCGACCCCCTTCCCTCACCAGATATTCGTTTTTCTCTCGAGGGTTGTGGCGAAAAAGATCTGATATATGTGTTCTCGTTTCTATCTTACTATTGTCGTAAACTATGAAAATATGTGATTCCACTTGGTATTGTACAGAGATTGTGTTCTGGTCGGTGACTCTCCATGGATACGTGGCAGTCGCATCCGATCTATGCAATATTACCACTTGTACACTCAGATTACTTATTGTTGTGCGTTGATACACAACAAGATCGCATCCATTGAGGTTCGGCGAGAAATCGAATGCCCAATGGGCAATAATAATATCGTGTTTCACAAGTTGTGAATAACTATGAGAAATACAACCAAGAAATGCCCCAGTATCTGCATGAGTCCCATATCAAGTCCATTAAAGAAGTCCATGAGAAGCATATCCATGACATCAAAATTCCTATTTCACCTTTTGGAGGAAGGGAGATCGTCAGCTACGAGGTTGTCATAAACAAGAGGTGGGACATACCAGCTGCTGGGAGGCTTGGAGCAGTCGGATGGGCTGGCGGCCCAATATGTGACTGGCACCTTGCCAGCCCGCATTCCATCAGGGCCAGTCAATTGCTGGATGGCCTTTGAGGACAAGGCGAATCCAACGCCGGAGCTATCGATGGCGGTCACGTAGATGGTTTTTCCTTTGTATGAAACACCCCAGCAAGAACCGCAGTATGGCGAGTTCCAGCCGACGTTGGCAACGCCTGCGACATATGGGTAAGAAGGAAGTGAACCCAATGTGGTGAATCCTAGATGATGGATGGATAGTGAGTCAGAAAGGAGAGCGGCGGGTGATGGATATGAGGAATCAGACCTTTGGTAAGAAGACCGTTTGGCCCGTTGGAGCATGCGACGTTGCTGAGTGGTCTGTCGCCGTTATCATAGTCGACGCTGTATGTGGCATATGAATTGCCGTGGGTAGGGCCAGCAAGGACAGCGGGGATAGCGAAAAGAGCAGAGAGGAGGATGGTGGTGAATTGCATTATAGCTTCAAGTCGTTGTTGGATGAAGATCTATAGGAAAGTAGACGAAAAGACTTCTGATGTGAGAAGAGGAATCTGATGTCGAGGTCGGTTGATACTGTCCATCGTCAAACATCGTGCTGCTTTTATCCTCGAACGAGTCAAAGCCAAGTATCGCGATGAGACTCTGAATGTCGCTGGCTGTACTGGCCAAGTTTCGTCGAGGACTCAAACCAGCCGCGCCTCTGTCGGTACGGCACTTAAGCTGGGAGAGCCAGTGCACCAAAGACGGACAGTCCACTGCAGCCCCTGTCGTCGAATGCGGTGTAGTGTAGCCAAGCTTGAAGACTCGTAGTCTAAATATAGAGGCAGTGAAGCACCAAAAGCGTTCAGTATATTTTGGGTCCGCTGTTTCCGATCGATTGTCGTCACTGCCGGCAAGCCAAGCCGAAACATGTTAGTATCTCTGTATGAAGGCAGAGGAAGGCGTACATACTAGTGCATAGCTTGCAACTGTCAAGTTGTCAAGGTTAATAACGCGCATGGGACTAGATGATGAGTTCACATCAAAAGCGGTCGAAGGTGTCCGTCCACTCCCTGGTATGCCCAGTGGCCTATGCCAATGCATTGCTCCGATTACTTGAATCGTCAATGCATCGTTCGAGATCCGATACTGTAAGGTCTTAATTCCCCACTGGAGATTGCATTGATAAAGTAAAGAAACATTTGCCTTAGACTTGATAACAACAGTACTTGTACAGGGGTTCACAGCGTCAGAACGCCAACGCCAGTCCGTGGGAACGCTTGCCATCTTTACACAAACTACAGATACTCGATTCGGCAGTGTTGTCCATAAATGCACAGCCCCTACCCATAAAACGCCAAACGACCAAAGGGCACCTATTCTTTCACTTCCACCTGATCATCACAGCAGGATACATCGCTCCCGCAACCTTTCCCCAACAATATCTGCTCATTAGGCACCGTGCTGCAACCGTCTGAGCTGCCACAAATTATCTGTGGGTCCAATTCTCCTGGGTAAACACAGACCAACGGTGCCCCAGCATTCGCTACAATATCGATAGATCTGGCCACAGACATGAATCGAATTGTCCCAGTGCGAGATGTTTCGTTCGCATGACTTGTTCCTGTGTCAATTGAGAAGCGGAAAGTTCGTAAATTGAGAATAAACCGAGCGACAAGAATGGCCGTAAGCTACCGAAAATGTCGATCGTGAGATTGATAGCAACATAGTCCAATGGGACGGTCAGTATCTCAATGTCTGATGAGCAAGAGAAGTATAACACGTACTCCGTCCGTGAATGCAACGGGATTGGAGAGGTTTCTGGGATTCTGAACTTTAAGTCAGGTTTAAATTGATTTGGAACATTCAGAAAACACACAGAGTACGAGACGAGTCCAGCAATATTGACAACGGCCAGTGCTCTAGATGATATGTCGTTTGAGGTTCATCTGGAGGTGAAATTGTCAGGGTAATGAATGCACGTACACAAAGTATATCGAGCCTACATCAAGTATGAGTATTAGAAGATGAAAAAGAAGCAGGTTCGGGGCAAAGACGTTACCATCTCGAAGTAGAAGAATAGAGAGGTTCGGAGTCGAAGACGCGCCGAGTCTGGAGGGCAAGTTCCGTATCTGAATTGTTTTAAGTGCAGTCAGAATAACAATCAGAATATCTGTCGTGATTGGGGATATCATAATAATTTCTACAAAACGAGCGACTGCGTGAGTAGAGGAGCCATAGATTATTGATCAGGACCGAATACAAACGTCGGCTGGAATGTTTGGAGCCCTGATCAGCTTACTTCCCGTTTCATAGATCTCCTTGACATACGTGATATTGTTAGGCATGAATGCAAGGATCTAATGAAGTCTGAAATTTGTGAAGCACCAGCATGAATTAGGCGACCTACGATCCCTGTGACTGGCACGCCAATTCCGGTGATAGCAACTGCTAAAGCGGGTCTCCAGTCCCTGTCCCAAATAGCATATATACGCAGAATATTGAAGACTACGATTGGACGAAGTTGTCGGTTGCTCCTGAGATCATTGGAAGAGGGAGCGCTCACTCATGACAGCACAGGACGTCAAAATACCTGTGAATGCTGAGACACGATAGACGGTGCTGTATATTGGATTCGGTGCCTCCTGTAGGACAAATCTCGTCAGAGATCTCACACAATATTGGAAATGCGGAAACATACCAAAAGGTATAAGCAGACCAACATCGGCTTCGTGAACAAGCTAAAGTAACGCATGATAATGTATAAGATAGACACCCCAGACATCTTCCGCCTCCAGATAACTCGTATCTCGTCAGGAAATGTCAAGATGTAATCATAAATCCCAAAGGCTATGGCAAATAATCAGAGTTACAATGCTCGAAGGATGGTGCGTTTGAATTTACTTAACACAGCGACGACCATGTAGCTATATGATTGAATAATCGGTGCTCACAACATCAGTCGAGGCGGGAATGACGACGTACTTGAAAGAACGACCATTGGGATCCGACAGTGAAAACGGACCCGGGGCATTGACAGGCATATGAGTTACCCTAGGGAATATGATTGAGCAATTGACAATGTGGTTCGCTGGAAAGAGTGGGGATCAGAAACTGGGAGTGGATGGATCCTTACCCTCGACGGGCATTCTTATGTTGTCTTCTTACGTACGCGACACCTCTGTTCCTAAACATAGGTCTTCCGGGTACGAGGATTCTCACACAAGGCGAGGGCTCGCAAACAGAAGAAGTGGGCGCTAGACGCGCAGCCTGAGAGAACGGAAAGGAATGCTCGAAGTTGATGTGTCTATCAAAATCCGACTCGTGCTCTCAGGCATCGTACCCAGTCACTTTCACATGAGGCATCCTGATCTCTGCGCTATTCGGTTGCCGAGGTTCCATATATCAGCTCCTTCCATTCCTCGGCCGTACGCCAAGGAGAATTGTACTGTCGGGCACCCACTTATCACACGCAATGTCTTCCATCCCGTAAAGGCACTGCGATCCGTAGGTGTATGCGAAGAGCACTTTAACATGTGAGGGTTGTATGCAGAGGCGTTCATGTCTCGTCCGAGGAGTCCCGCGGAGGCGTGAAACCTGTAACAATGGTTGGCTCCTCGTGGTGAAGTGATCGGTATACGGAGTTTAAGAAAACATCTTGAGAAGAGAAGTTGTATCATGTTCGAGAAACTATCACGAAGATGCCCTATCTTTCATTTTGTAGCTGGGCAACCAGAGGCCATAAATACCCACTGGTAAGGCCGATCGAAGATGGGACCATCTGCACTCTGTCTTCCTTGGTCCCCGGTATCTGATATGGCGTGGTTCGTTCGGCTTGGACGCGGAGAGTATGAGTGTACCCACACACACACATGAATGGGCACTATGCATGGAACCCCGACCAACGGCAAGCACAAGGGAAATCAGGTCGTATGCAGTGTCCATCAGACGCATATCACTTCAATGACAATATCATCAGCTATACCATCATCATAATGGAAGCAACGAAGAAAGATCGCACTGCAGGGGACTCGAACTTGGAGCATTTAGGCCCGAGACAGATTCCAATGAACACAGGACCTGCCAGGAAGGCAAAGGGTCGACACGAAATCCGGTCACGAAGCGCCCAATACCCGCGGTCATGAAACTCTGTTCGCGCAGGAGGGCAGAAACGTAGGCATCCGAGAACCATTGAATATTACACTGTATATTATCTCCAGAACACTGGGTCAAACAGTCGGATGTTGCTGGCTTCCACCCGCACTAGTGGCCAATATACCAACAGACATCGGGTCAGAGGCGATCACAATGCCGCCTTGGGCGTCACCAAAATCGGCATGCAAATTATGATTTATCCCATCCAACAGATCCGGATATCTCGTGTCTTCAAACGACAACGGGGCGCCTATATTACCCACCACATGAGTCGAGTTAGTCGTAAACCGGACGCTACCATCAGCAGATCGAGAGGTAGCAGGGAGGTATACGGAGCGTAGATTGAGGATGAGTCGGGTGACGAGTATCACCATAAGCTGTGCAGATGATACTGATTAGATGGAGAGTTTGATTGTGATCGGAGAACGTACTGTATCCGTGAACAGTAGAACGACTTCGGTAGTCTACCATCCAATATATCTGAGGATCTGTCCTTGTGGTATGTAATCAAGAAACTCACCACGTTGTGCAGAAATGCCATTGCGTTCACAGTAAGCATCACTCTATTTGTCCGGATTGAGTCTGAAAAGTACCGGACCGGAAGTTGAAGCAAATAAAACATACGCGAAATATAGAGATCCTGACAATCGGAAATGTGATGAGAATGTCGTGGGATGTGTCCAAACGAATCCTAAACTACTTACCATCTCTTAATAAGTGGTAGGAGAGTCTCGGCTTGAAATCAAAATCCGAGGTCAACTGGATTATACTCCACGTTTTCGTGATCGTGAGTATGATCACAAGTGAGTCTGAAAGTATTACAGAAGAGTAGGCTGTAGTAATCTGAATTGCTTGAGAAACCTGTTGATTGTTGGGGGAAGCTATGGAACCCATACCTGTCTGAAGGGTATCTCAGTCCGCCTTCCAAAAGAAATTGGTGGACCACACGCACATGAAAGGACCCGAGGGCCATTTTGAACCATACATGGGCTAGAAACCCTTGAGCACCAATGAAAACGTGCGAAAGAAGGCTGCGCTTACAAAGCCAACGAAGGGCATACCAAGTCCTGCGACAAAAACAGGAAGCGCGGCACGGAGATCCTTTCCCCAGATACCATAAATTCGCAGGGTATTGAAAACTTGAATTCTGTCATCAGGGGCTTGGCATTGAAGAACACATGATGGAAGCGTACCAAGTACAGCAGCTGACCCTACGGTCCCAGATATCAGTCCAGAGTACTTGAGAAATGTCACCAGTGTGTGGGGATAACGATATGTCGGATCCTATGAACCATTTAGAGATCGGCGACTGAAAACGGTAAACCGAGTGCTAACCTTGGCGAGAGGTTCCAGTGCAAATAGCATTGGGATCGTCGCCAACTTGCCATAGAGCGCACAGTACCTGATGATGACGTACAGAAAGGTCACAGCAGAGTATTTGCGCTTCCAAATCATCTCGACCTCCGTCGGCAACATCAGACAATGGTCGTATAGGAGGACCGCTATTACGCGTCATTAGTTAGAGCCGCAAAGATGATAGGAAATTGAACAAACTCAAGACGGAAAGCATTCCGTACCTAAATATCCGGGACATCGTATCAATCACACACATGAATTGAAGTGTGCACTCACGCGAATAGAGGTTGTGCCATCCTGAACTCAAAGCAGCAAGTGCGTTCAAGGTCCTTTGGTGGCCACCTGATTGAATATGAACGTAGAGTACACTTGTACCCAGGGTGATGTTTATATGATTGGTTAAACGCTGAGCTTACGATCGCATGGGAACGATACCTTGAACACGAGGACAAAATGAGATACTACCGTGAATGTGATGATGAAAATGGCAGAGGGCGGCGCATTTGGTGATCGTTGGACAAAAGCTGAGGAAGCTGAGAAGAATCTGTTCAAGTTTCGAAAACTGCATTGACTTCAGCGGTCTCTCATAACCGAAACGGAAAACTCACCGCTACATATGTTCTTGCTTGGTGCCAACGTGTCTCTGTTCGACAGAGAGCGTTGCTCTCATCCACCTCAAGGAAGACGTTGGCTCCCATGATAGGAATTGGACGGACATTCTTACTGGATGGGATCCCATTGGCGGACCAAGGAATAAGATTTGCGCGCTTCTCGCGTCTTCTGAGCAAAAGGCGGCATTTTTGAAGCCAATTCCAGGTATACGTAACCCTATGGTGAGATTGTTCATTCCGTGGCTCTGCTGCTGACGCGAGATGAAACCTGTGCACCATTGCAAACCTATCAATGATTCCGTGCCTCAAAAGTTTTGGATGCACAACCAGGGGACGGTCACTAAACACAGTCTGGGATTTCTGCCCACCGTGTTGGGCTGTGCGACCTGTCAATTCAATGATGTAGGATTGAGAAAGATACAGTATAAGAACAGACTCACTTAAGATGCGCAGTTAATCGGGCACTATCACGATCGCCCGAGTCGAGTGAAATCACTTAGAGACAGATAGACCAATATGGTGAGTCCAGACACCATGGCTGTACGCATTTACTGAAGAACAGTATGCACCAGGTTTTCTGGTCTCATTACGAGGTGGGTGCACCGAATCGTTGGCCGATGGTCAATATGCCTTCTCTCTCAAGGGCTATAAAACCTCGAGACCGAGTCCGAAGATACTGCGAATCTGGACAAAGCCGGCAGATATTGCAAGCAGTGAAAAGCCGTGCTCGGCCATTTTGTGAGAGTCTTCAGCTGTAGACCTCGAAGTCGAGTACGTGGGCCTCCGAAACGGACCATGAGCTATATCAGACGCGTCCATGTCTGGGGCAGTGCAATGACGAGAAAGTTCAGTGATCTATACAGGGCATGACTTAATCCCGGGAATCTATGTCGTACCTCTGATGAACGCGACTTCAATTAGGATACATATCATGATGGAAGCACGGACGCTCGCTTCGGAGCGCGCTACCCTCATGAGAGAATTATGCTGGACTGGTCTTCTGAGAATTATGCACAGAACAAACAGCCACACCAAAACCGTTCTTGTCTGTATCTCGTCTGAAGAGGTTAAACTCAAGATGATAGCGTCCCGAAGGTTAATATATCGTGGCTTGCGACCCGAGTAGTCGTGTGCTGTGTATGGTCAGTGGCAACTTGGTCGCGTCTGTCGTGAATAGGGTAACGCCAGCAGAATGAGTAGAATGTATGAGAACCCATCCAGACCATCCAATCAACAACGCCGTAAAGAAGCGAAGTTTGACTGTTCCGTGATTCCCGTATTGCCAGGTCGCAACAAGAGGCGATTCTTTGCTGGCAGAGGTATTTCGCTCGCTTGAAATGCGGGATACGAGACGTGACAGACTATAAAACAGGGAGAAATTCGTCATTTAATACATGTGATTGCGTTGTTGTTGGTAAGATGGTTGGCGTTGTGGTGGAAGGAAGGAAAGATAGGCACAGGTTCGCCAATTCGGAAGTGGCTCGGGCTCCGGCCTCGGGGAGCATATCCAAATTGACTGGGCCGAAGATGCCGCAAGCGCCGGCGAAGCAGCTGGAAGAGGTACCAATCATTGCTTCCCCTCTTAAAACCGAGCATGAGAGACTCATTCCCATCTCATCCACAAACCACCCACTGGCTCTCTATTCCCATTGAAAGTCTCGCGCCAATTCTTTGCATCGTATAGTCTAGTCATTGCTCAACTCCAAACACTTCCAACATTTACTATGGCCGACTTCAAGCCGACACCAATTGAGGAGATTGGTCAAGTATGGATACATTGCCTTGTCAAAGCTCGCGAGTACTCACATTGTCACTCTAAATCCTCATTCAGATCAGGAACACTCTGAAGAAAGGGTACCAGAGCGGCAAGACAAAACCGCTCGAATTTCGTCGAAATCAATTGATCCAATTAGGATACATGATGAAGGACAACGCGCAGAGGTTCAAGGAGGCTTTAGCGAGCGACTTGGGAAGGCCGCATCAAGAAACGGAGTTGTAAGTTATCTTGTCTTCTCCTATGTCAACTTCCCAGTGTCCTCAGAGAATGTCTGACACATTACCTATAGTCTCGAGACCAACGCCATCCTCGGCGAGGTGAAGTATGCCATTGACAATCTCAAGAATTGGACGAAACCAGAAAAGCTTCCATTCATGTTCAATTGGTTTGCCATGCGACCAACTGTTCGCAAAGAACCCAAAGGGACTGTCATGATCATCAGCCCTTTCAATTTCCCAGTCGTATTGCTTATTGGACCCTTGGTATGTCCTTACGCGCCAATGACTGAGTACTCGCTGTGTTTCTCACTACATCCCTGTTCTATTTAGTGCGGAGCGCTTGCTGCAGGATGTACTGTGTTGCTCAAACCCTCTGAGCTTGCACCTGCCTTTGCGGCTCTTGTAGCTGAATTAGTGCCGAAGTACCTCGATCCCGATGTCGTACAGGTCGTGAATGGTGCTGTCCCGGAAACGACCAAGGTATTCTTTCGAGCGTCTTCTCGGCAGTCTATGATCTAATGGGCTCCATTCCGACCAGCTTCTCGAGTTCCACTGGGACCACAGTATGTCACCCGTTGTGTAATCTTGAATAGCCTCAATGTTGACCCCTATCCTTTCTACCCAGTCCTATACACAGGCAGTGGCCGAGTCGCCAGAATTGTTCTTACAGCAGCCGCGAAGAATCTAACCCCAGTTACTACCGAGGTATTCTTCGTGTCCGTTCATATTCCTATCAGCTTCTAACGTTTTCATGTTTAGCTTGGAGGTCTGTACCCCTTCGTCTTCAATTCTCGGGACCATTGCCTTACTAATCATTGTATCCAGGAAAGAGCCCAGTCTTTATCGACCCTAACTCTGATCTCAGACTAGCAGCGAGGAGGATCATGTGGGGAAAGGCCACTAACTCGGGCCAGACCTGTGTGGCTCCAGACTATATTCTAATTCCCCGCGATGCACAAGACAAGTTCGTCGAGGAGTTGAAAGCAGTGTAAGTGATAAGAATTTTACACGGTCGCGACCCTGTTTTTAATTTACAATATCATTGATCTTCACAGGTACGCCGAGTTCTACCCAACCCCTATAAAGGAGTCCCCAGATTATGCTCGTATGGTTTCGGTGCAGCACGCCAAACGGGCGGAGGACTTGATCAAACAATCCAAGGGAACAGTCGTTATTGGTGGGGAGACAGATGTGGAGAAGAAATTCGTCGCTGTGACGATCCTCAAGGATGTCAAGTTCGATGATGTGTTGATGAGCGAGTACGATTCGTTTCCTGAATCTCATGTGTTTCGACTTCTCATCGCGAACTCTAGCGAACTCTTTGCACCAATTCTTCCCATTGTTCCCGTACAAGACGTGGACGAAGCTATCGCATATGTGAACGACCAGTGAGTGTTTTGCCGGTGGGCACGCCAAGGCCCATTACTCATAATTTTCCTAGCGACCATCCGTTGGCGCTCTATGTCTTCTCTCAAGATGACAAGTATAAAGCCAAAGGTACCCCATGACTCCTTATGTCGGCCTTGTATCAGACTTAAATACTTTCCCAGTGTTTGATAACACGCAGAGTGGTGCTTGTCTCGCCAATGAGCTTCTTGTTCACATTGGAAGTACGTGTTTCAGACGTCGTATCAACTCTCGTCTTTCTGATTGACGCGTCAAATCAGCTCCTGGTCTCCCATTCGGCGGTGTTGGGCCTAGTGGATGTACGTTTTGCTTGTCCTTTCACATGCGTTCACCTCTCTCACAGCCAATCTCTTCCAGCTGGTGCCACTACCGGAAAATTCAACTTTGACACCTTCACCCACCTACGATCAACCCTTGATAGCCCCGGATGGTAAGCACTCGACATAAATCTTGGCGTCCTTAAACTTTCTCATCTGGTATCTTCGAATCTGGCGTCGCATCATTTCAGGGTCGACAAGATCGCTCTTGGCGTTAGGTTCCCACCCTACACCCAGGATAAGAGTAATTGGCTTGCAAAGATGCAGAAAGTTGATCTCCCACCACGACCGGGAGACAAGCAGGGCAGTCGATGGCCATTATGGTTGGTACTCGCCGTTGTTGGTGCTGCTTCCAGTCTTTTGATGAGGAATGGGTATCTCTCGGGTCTTATCAGAGGATGAGCAATACGGTCGATCAAACTTGAACTCGAAGTCGCATGTATGGGGGAGTTGTTTTGTATGATTCCGTTTGTGGATATGGTAATGATGGGATTGGTTTTGAAGGACTTCTGAGTCCTTTGGGCTGAGGTTGATGATGCTTGTTGAATTGCTTTGGTATGCTTTTATGTACGATCGTATTTCGTTTACAGTATATCGTTTTGAATATATCCTCGTCTTAGTCTGAACTTGTCACGAGATGTTGGAAGTTGACCAATGTGCCGTCGGTATCATTTAAACGAAGGCTTTCATCTCCGAGTCATACCAGTGCCACCTTCGAGCTCGCAATATCATGGCGAAGCGCATTACAGAAAATCACTATTCAATTTGCGGGGCACGGGGGCAATCTCAAGATATTGCATTGTAATGCGTACAAATCTCAAGAAACCGAAACCGAAACCCATACTTGAGCATAGCCAATTCACAATCATACAATAGACTTGTGTCTAGTTCGTCACCTCGCAGACCACTTCCAGGTGGGCTGATTTTCTATTGTGTAGAGGACTTGTCGGGGACAGACTGTGTTCCCTGCCAGAAATCTGGTTGGCTACAATTGCAGAAACCAGCAAAAATCACGCACCATTTTCCCGTCTCAGTACACCATAGATTCTGGAGCCACTTCTACATCACAATTTCGGATGGATCCGAGACCACTGGGTCCACTGGCTCCAACATGTCATAATCCATGTTTGCTACCTCGTCCCACTCGAGTATTATTTCTTCAGATAACGCTTTGCACGACAACGCGGTTGAGTGCAGTAGATCGCGTTCTCGAAGAGGGCTGACAGGTTCGTCGCGCAAGCCAAATGCAAACTGAGCAATGCTGGCCAAGTCGTCGGAGGAGCCTGAGGCGAATGCTCGGATCATTACCATGTCATATTCGGCTTCAAGGACCGTTTCCTCGAGCGACGTCATGATCTATTGAGTCACGCATCATTCTCTGAGGTCAGAAGGAGGCGAGTGGACGAACCTACTTATTGCGTGCAGGGGAAGACTTCAACGTTGGGGCTTGGAGAGGTTTGAGATTGGGATGAAATCGAATACCCTGGTTTGCCAGTTTATGAGACTCGGAATGTGGGAAACAACGGTTGATGGTCCATTGTCTTCATTATGTACGTCACAGGGGTGTGCGTTGAGCTCAGTCGGTCAAACTTGCGCTTTATCACCGAAAGTCAGAGGGAACGACATGATCGAGGCCCGTTGGGACCATGATCGCCGAAAGAGGGTTGAAGGTTCCAAATAATGAGTCATTGGAAGACGCGCGACCCACGAATAATTGAAATGTGGTGGTTCATCATCGGAGAACGATGTGACACGCTCATGCTGTAACATCCAATCTATTGAGGTGAGGTTTGAAGAGGCCATGCGAGCAGGACTCTCATGAAGCAAAAGGGACAAAAACTGATGATAGCCGCTCACGTCGGCACTGCAAAGTATGTACCAACGAAACAAGCTAAGAAAAAACGATGGGACAAACCACATATTTGGTAGAGCTAGTGAGGTCACGGACCACATCTGACGAGTCATAACGATCTTTGGAAACGACTTTGAGAAATATCCTCTACAACGACGCGGTTTTGAGTAATTCGACCTTCATGGGCATCGATGGTTTGGTCGATGTTTTCCCGACTGTTGGGTACTTCGCGCCGGCGAGATTCCAAACAATGTCCTGATCGGATAGAGAGAACTTGAAGGTAGCGATTAAGACAGAGAGGACCACCTCTGCGTGTACACAATCAACGACATTAGTTTCACGAGGCTAGAGATCCCTCGGGACGATGGCTTACTCATTTCGAGTTGTGAAAACTTGAAACCGCTGGATGTTTCGATCAGATTCGCTGTCAATACCAAAGAAAGACCGATATACGTACATGCAGGATCTTCCACCGCCCAAGAAGGTCATCCTGTGATCATTGGTGTCAGTATGCGACACATCGAGAATCAGCAACCACCCAGCTTACATATTGGAATATACGCCAGGAATGCGAGCCTCGGTGACCGATCCAGGCAGGGGCGACAACCAACGTTCCGGTTTCCACTCGAGAGCGTCTTCGCCCCACAGATCCTTATTCCTATTGCATGCGCGGATGCCAACAATGATACGAGTACCCTTCGGGACAAAGATCTCTGAGATCCATTTACCGTTCAAACCGCGGATCGGGTTTGCGAGGGGTAGTACCATGTCCTTCTTGCAACTGCGGAATCGAAGATATGAGACCCACTGAACGACCGGTACAGAAAGATAGAATGCCTACTCCCTGTGAACCTCGTGAACGGGAGGATATCTAGCAAACGAAGTGAGGAAGGTGTCAAGAAGAAAGAGTTTTTCCGACGCACAAACGAAGGGTTTCACGACAGATAGCATCCATGTAAGGGAGCTCTATCAGCCGATCATATGAGATATCCTCTCCATTTGACGCTTGTGAAATCTCCTCTCTCAGTCGTTCCTGTGCATCGGGGTGCTTGGCAAGGAGGTTGAGGATCTGGGAGAGTGCGCCAGAGGTGGTATCTGTAGCTGCAGCTATCAAAGTACTGAATAAGTGTCGTGTTAGTGCGATCCCATCAAAACCAATTGCAACAACCACGAACGCCATTTGCCCAAGAAGCTCTTCCTCTGACAATTTTTCGGACTCCGAGGCGGTCATATTTGCTCGTACTGCGGTGAATTCGCATCAGAGCCAATGTGATAGATATAGATCAAACGTAGAAATAATGATGCTCACACAGGATACTCATGATGTCCTTGCCTTCTCCTATCTGTTGCATCATAGCCTCATCCCCTTCTTTCAAGGCCAGCCGTTTCTTCTCCAGTAGATCCTTCGCGTTATTATACGTCAAGTCCACAATACCTTTCAAATGCTGAATCTTCGAGTTCAGAAGCAAGTTGTCAACCACCCATCTTCGGAAACGGGGGGTCCCGATCTTGATGAGATATGGTGTGAGAAATTGCGGAAAGCCGAGTGAGAATAAGGCCGGGCTGTTGTGGATGAGAGAGTTACACGACGGACGACTGAAGTTGAACACCTACGCTATCTTCTTGATAGCCTCACCATACTCGTTATGTACATCTTCGATGAGAGGATCGAAAGAGCAACCTAAACCCGCTTGTCCAATAAGTTCAAGAGCTGTTCGGCCCATCCAATTGAGCACGTCGACCTCCCCTGAGAGAGACCCCACTTGCTTCGCGATGCCATCACCTAGCTTTTACGAGTAGCAACACGGTAACATGTCACTGTGAAGGAGCTGGTGGAAGAGCAATTGGCTAACCTGATGTGCGACACGATAAAAAATAGGGATCATGTGTCGCATATGTGCGATTGAAAACACGGGATTCAATATCTTGCGTTGCTTGCGGTGCTGATCATCTGAGCAGAGTAATCAATGATTGGGCCAATACCGTGGGGCGAAAGGCGATAACGCACGAAGTGTAGCCAAGAGTCCTTCGCCAAATACCAGGCTAGTAATTCTACAATACGAGCAAACTCCCAGTCAGCACATGTAGGTCAATTGCGGCTTCGGGACACCAACGAGACACTGAAGGACGCTTCCTCGTAATACTGTTGATCCTTGATGATTATGCTGTGCAAAGCGGTCGGGTCAAAGACGTAGAGAATATGTTCCTGTGAAGAGGAATTGGTGACATGGCTCATCCCAAAAAAACAGGTCCGGGGCATACCCCAAGAACTCCTCGAATCCGCGACACAGCGGCATATTCGGTAGCTAAGAGGTTGTGTAGCCTCCAGCCCTCATGCCTGTGGAAAAGTTTCTCAAGATGACCTGACGGTGTCACGATGAGCACAGGATGGACACCAGTTAGAACCGATAAATACCGGAGAAAAATGAAGGGGATGGAGGGCCAGGTATCTGCTCAAGGGGGGACCTGAGAGCACGACCTCTCAGAAGCAACCAAATCGGTAAGACCAGTAGGATGGCTGGGACAAGGAAAGAAACCGTCGACATCGTAAAGTGAGTAGATTCAGAGGTAGGTTGAACATGAGGAAATGTAAGGTTGGTGTGCCCCTTTTAAGTCATTCTGCAGTGACCATCTGTTTGCACCGAATTGATGTTGTAACCGATATCAAAGTGTAGACCGACCTGGTGCCTCCCACTACAGAGTCAAGCGGACAGACAACTAGCCAATGCGAAGTCTGTGAGTGGCTATGTGTGAAGAAATTCAAGGGCCGGGTTCATACTTCCATCTTCACCTGAAGAAGTAAAGGAATCCCAAATGTGTGGAGATATCCGCAGGAGGAACCAATGAACATAGACGACATCCTTGACAGGTTAACTGTGGTATCATCATTGTAAAGTCAGCGGTTAAGCTTACGTAGGCTGCACGTACGAAACTCACTCTTCTTATCGTTGTAAGAGGTGTATCATCGTAAGGAGAGATTACCATCCGGAGCGAGACCTTTCTTCTCCCTTGGGAAAGAGACTGAATGGGAAAGACGGAAGATAGAAGGTGTTACCGAGCGCAGCCTTGATTTACGAGATCTCTAGGTGTTTTCTGTATGAACCAACATCGCTAAAACCGTACATTCGGAGTCCATGACTCGTCACTCCTGGAGGGTTAAAGAAGCAAACCACATACATAGCTAGAGGCCTTCAAGCCTCTGTCGAGACTTCATTTCGGTCATTCTGAAGTTCAACTATTAGGAACGGTATCAGGACATCCCAAAAGCCTGCTCCTGATACGAGTAATAGAGCGACAAGTTTGCAACTATTTTTTCATGGGCATAAGATTAAGCGATACTTGAAAACCGGTGCAAAGGAAGTCATCAAGAATCCGGTATCTAGCGAACAACATCAGAAGGAAGCGGTTGGTAGGTAAAATGGGTTGAACCGGATGTCAATAAAGGGTTGTCTCACCGTTGTTTCAAATGGTTTCCTCAGGCTCGACGGTTGATGTTGGGATGAATTACAGGAAACCAGAGGTGTTTGATCCACGATTTAAGCGAGAGATAAAACCGCCTTCTCATTGGTTCGCGCTTGAAATGATCTCACGATCACCAGCCCGAGTCTGGCCTCTTTTGGTGGTCCAATTTCTCCGAGACGAAGAGACCTCAGACTCGAATACTCTCACACTATTCCCCTCCTCCCTGAACCGCATCCCCTCCACTGAGACCGTATTACCCAGATAGAAAACGAGAAGGGGCCTTCAGGAGGACTTCAGACGGCATCAGATCTTCTTCCAATCTATGTAATCCTACATATCGTTCGTAGGACCTGGAGACTCGCAAGCCATCGAATCGAGGGGTTAAAAGCGACACCTGGAACCTACTCGAACCCGGATTTATTAATTATCAGCCCACAATTGCATGACACAATTCATTTTGCTTGAGTCCTTGGTGATTCGCGTACATGTCTTGTGGATCAACGTAGAGGTATGTAGCATCTTCTCGGTGCTGGTAAGTCCACCATTACCAAGATGACAACGGGGAGGTTCCGCAGCCCCTCCAGAGACGAGGGTTCATTCCGAATCTGACGGGATCGTTCAGAAAAATCGAGACAGTGACACGCCAAACACAGGGAGGCGGCCAGTGTCAGTGAAGGACTATGCAGCGCACTGTAAGAACCAATTCCGGCTCGCATAATTTGAAGGTAGATCGTGCGAGCAGATGATAAATGCAAAAGAAACATAATAGACACTGGCATTGCCACTACGAAGTACATACAACTTAAGACATTTACAAAAACGACAGCACAGACATATATCTGACAAAGCGAGGGTGATCACAGTCTACAGATGACGAGTTGAATGGATTTCCGTGAATGATAGAGACGGAGCCTCTAAAACGATGCATTTTTGAGCAGTTCAACCTTCATAGGCATTGATGGTTTGATCGAGATTCTCCCGACGGTTGGGTACTTCGCAGGAGCGAGGTTCCAAACAATATCTTGATCAGATAAGGAGAACTTGAACGAACTGAGCAAGACAGAGAGGACGACCTCTGCACAGGAAATCAAGGATATCAGTTCCTTGAGGCCATGACAATTTTGAGTGAGGGCTTACTCATTTCGAGCTGGGAGAACTTGAAGCCGCTGAACGTTCTCGTTAGACTCGCTGACAACTCCCAAGAAAGACCAAAATACGTACATGCAAGATCTTCCTCCACCCAGGAAAGTCATCCTGAAATCGCTCATGTTGGTATGATATCCCCAAAAGGTACACAACGAGTCGACTCACATATTTGAATATACGCCCGGAACACGAGCATCGGTGAGAGAACCAGGTAGGGGTGATAACCAACGTTCAGGTTTCCATTCGAGAGCATCTTCACCCCAGATTTCCTTATTCCTGTTGCACGCGCGAATGGCGACGATGATACGAGTGTTCTTCGGCACGAAGATCTCTGACATCCATTTGCCGTTCAGACCTCGGATCGGGTTTGCGAGGGGGAGCACCATATCCTTCTTGCAACTACGTAAGAGATACTTTAGACCAGTGGTAAACAGGCATGGTAGAATAACGCACTCTCTGTGTACCTCAGTGACGGGTGGGTATCTGGTAGATGGCGTTAGAAAGGGATCAGATCGCAAGACGTATTGGACGTACAAACGAAGGGTTTCACGACAGACGGCGTCCATATACGGAAGTTCTATCAACTGATCGTATGAGATGTCCTCTCCATTAGATGCTTGCAATATCTCCTCTCTGAGTCGTTCCTGTGCATCGGGGTGCTTCGCAAGGATGTCGAGGATTTGCGAGAGTGCGCCCGATGTGGTATCTGTTGCCGCGGCTATCAATGTGCTAATGTATAGACTCAGTAAAAATTCATCGGAAATGGTTGCAAAAATCACATACGCCATCTGTGCAACGAGTTCTTCTTCTGACATCCTCTCGGATTCTGAGGCGACGGTGTTTGCTCGAACTGCGAGGGATTAGTATGAGAAGAATCTGGGTGGAAGGAATTGTACTCACGCAAGATGCTCATGACGTCTTTACCCTCTCCAATCTGCTGCATGACGACCTCATCTCCTTCTTTCAAAGCTAAACGTTTCTTTGATAGCAGATCCTTTGCATTATTATACATTAAATCCACGAGATTCTTCAAGTGCTGAATCTTCGGGTACGGGAGTAGGTTGTCCACCACCCATCTTCGGAAAGCGGGAGACCCAATCTTGACAAGGAATGGTGCAAGGAATTGTAGTCCACCGAGAGAGAACAGAGCAGGACTATCATAAGCGAGATGATTGTATTGATGAGATTTCGCATCGAGTACGATTTCCAGATGAAGACCTACCTTATTGCTTTGATAGCGTCACCATACTTGTTCTTTGTATCCTCGATGAGGGGATCGAAAGAGTAACCTAGACCCGCTTGTCCGATAAGTTCGAGAGCAGTTCGGCCCATCCAGTTCAGGACATCAACCTCCCCCGGAAGAGAGTGTACTTGCTTTGCGATTCCATCACCTAGCTGTTGTGAGTAGTGATGTGTTTGGTTCTCGTGGGTTGGCGAAAGCGCAATTGACTGACCTTATGTGCAACACGATAGAATATGGGTGTCATGTGACGCATATGTGCAATCGAGAAAACGGGGTTTAACATCTTGCGTTGCTTGCGGTGCTGGTCATCTGAGGAGGGTGGTCAATGAAGAGACAGCTTTAGAAGACTATGACGCACGAAGGGTGGCCAACAGCCCGGGTCCAAATATCAGGTCAAGCATCCTATGGCGAATTGTCGTTACAGCCAGATCAATAATAATTTGAGGAGACTAACGAGATACTGAAAGACGCTTCTTCGTAATATTGCTGATCCTTGATGATGATACTATGTAGAGCAGTTGGGTCGAAAACGTAGAGAATACGTTCCTTGGACAATGTAATTAATTGAATGTCTCGCGCACAAAGCAGGGTCAGGACGTACCCCAAGCACTCCTCGAATCCTCGAGACGGCGGCATACTGAGTCGCCAGCTCATCATGAAGTTTCCAGCCTTCGTGTCTGTGGAAGAGTCGCCCCAGATGACCTGACGGCCCCGTGATAAGCACAAAATGGGCAACAACCAATACCGATACTTACCCGACAACAACGAAGGAGATGAGGGGCCGGGTACCTGATCAATGGGGGATCTGAGGACCCGATCTTTCAGAAGCAACCAAACAGCGATGACCAGAAGGATGGCTGGAACAAGGAGAGCTACCGCCGACATCGTAGCGTGAAACGACTCTAACGTGGGTAGAGTCTGGGGAGGTGCAAATCAGATAGGCACCTTTTAAGTTGTCCCTAGGGGAATTTCTATTTCCCTTGAATTCGTGTTGTGTACAATGACAAACCCGTCTCCGTCGCATCTCCTATCACAATATCAAGGGACAGCTGGCCAAAACGAAGTCCTTCGGGTGGAAGTGAAGCATCTATGTGTGAACAAATTCAAGGGCCGGGCTCACGTTTTCACCTTCGCTTGAGGCTTCCATGAATACCAGGAGAAGTAAGGAAATACCGAATAAGGGGAGGAGACCCCAAACGGCACAAACGAAAAAGGGCAAATGGTATTGAACGGTATGCTGTGGTATCATCTGTGCAAAGTCAGTGGGAAAGCTTACGTAGGTTGCGCATACGAGACTCACTCTCCTTGTCGTCGTATATATGGATCGTCGTAAGAGTAGATTACGATGAGGAGTTCGAACCTCATTCTTCCTTGGGAAAGAGGTTGGCTACAATGGGAAGATAGAAGCTGGAGGGTCTTAGCGAGAACATTCCTGATTGACGAGATCTCTGATGGGCAATCGGCTGGAAGCTCGCTGCATGAAATTACGTCGCTATCCCCGTACCAAGACTCCCAGAGGGTGTTAAAGAGCCAACAACACATGGTATCAGGGACCTTCGGAGGGCAACAAGCACCTCTCAACCCCTCATTTTATTCGTATTGCGGTATTTGAACCCAGTGAAACGGCAATCAGGCAACCGCAAGGCAGATTCCGACGCAAGGATTCGGACAACGACATCGGCACCAGTTGCATTGTGCCTCTGAAAGGACATCGTGTGAACCGTACCCCGCGTTATCTAGAGGATCGACACTCGACGGTATTTCGGGGCCGGGATAAGGTAATACGACGGGGTTTCCTTGGGATCCAGAATCCAGAGGCCAACATCAGAAATGGGCGACTCGAAGCGGCAACACGTCACCTCTTCTCTGATAAATTCTGGCAAAGCGGTCAGAAAATTATGCGGCTCAGATGGATATGTCGAAGAACATAGAAGAAGCAACTCTCGGAGGTTGAGAAATCCGCCGTTGTTGCATTGGCATGATGTTCAATTGAAGAGTAAGCTATCCGAGGAAGCCTTATAGACGAGGTTGGCGTTCCGGGAATTCCCGATGGTTCAGGTGTGACAGTTCTGGATACTTGTAGTAGAGAGACCGCGATGCCAAATACTAGAGGTAAGATCAGTAAGGCTCCATATTCCAGGTACACCAGTAACGCTATGAGTGGGTTTTCGTGTTTCGTCACACCAATGATCGGTATGAATCTTCGGTAAACGGCCCTTCGAGTTATTCATATGGCAACACAGTTCCAGGGCCACCACCCACTGTCAATCATATAAGTACCGTGCTCTATACTCAGTATCACTCACCCCTCGATTGTCAATCTGACAAATCACAAATCCGGCGGCTGTGCCAGACCGGACCCTGCATATCCGAGTCGTGTCAGCATGTTCCACAGTCCTGCCCACCACTGACGTCGACGTTTCCTACTCACAAAGTCCAATTGTAACACTACGAGGAGCCCGGGGTTCAAACGTTCATGCTACAAGGTTGAAGTCCAGCAGGCGGTCCGACCCGGAGGATGACGAGTGCTGTGCAAGCGCTGCCTCCCACTAACAAGTCCGGAGGACTATCTGGTTCTATCTGGCTTTGAGTACCGCACATGAGTAACTCTTCGTCAACACCTCTCCTACCTGCTTCACAGCTGCTGGGGCCGTCGCAAACTTGTGACAATTTCTGAGCTTTACTAATGCTATTCTTAGTTGACGAGAAAGTTGAGGCCTCAGAAGAATCAAGAATCAAGATCCTGCTGGGAAAATGGATGTTCAAGTGAGGCTGAGCGCTGGACCGTAGAGGTTTTTCAAGGCGATGTTTGCTGACCCGACCTTAGGATCGCTGGTTGCCAAGCTCATTGGGCCCAATTCCATGGCATACATCTCCCGGTGGTCCGTGGCGGTTCGTGCCACAGGCTCCGACCACGGTAAGTACATTGGCAATGACCCACAAGTTGCATTGGCCCCAGAAAGCCGAGAAAACACCTCGGCCTGAGGGTGGTGTTCCCAGTTGTCGAACATTCTTCGTGTCGGGGCGGCCGTGATCTCGTTCCTCATCGATCGCCACCAGGGCGGATAACTTGGTGCACTCTCCACCTCTGTTGCCCAGCGCCGAGCTAAAGTGCTTGTGTCTTAGCCACAGGGGTGCAGATTTTTCATAGTAC
This sequence comes from Meripilus lineatus, assembly GCA_027627245.1. Classification (NCBI taxonomy): domain Eukaryota; kingdom Fungi; phylum Basidiomycota; class Agaricomycetes; order Polyporales; family Meripilaceae; genus Meripilus; species Meripilus lineatus. The sequence continues at coordinate 5,052 of JANAWD010000057.1, read as the reverse complement.
ACCAAATTGATAGGTTCGGATTTCCTTGAGTTCGGAGAGTCTGAAGACAGTCCTCATGTACAGCCTTCATGGCACTGTCCTCAAATGAGTCGAGTGGCGGGATGATTGCCTCGACAAGCGTGGCAGTGTTACGTAAGTGCGCCCAGGGTCATTTGAAGAAAGGCAACTCTTGGCAGCAACATTTGATCGAGCGCTGCAAGTGGGCGGCATCCGGATCCTGATTTCGAGTTGCTTGATTGCTTGAAAAATGTTGCGACGACGTTAAGTTGGGTTTGGACAGCCCTCAAGCTCTGCACCTTCTCTCGAGGTTCGGCCATCAGCTCAAGTTAGCTACATAAACTTGCTCTGCCCCACACCCAACGCACGTTTTCCACTCCAGATGTTCGTTCCTATCTTCTCGCCTCTTGGTCAACGTCTGTACCCTCGAAAAGGTGGAGGAGGAAGGGGGAGTGGGAAAACGAGTTCCAGTGGCAAGACAAGCAGCTCGAGCAAGGGTAGCACTTCGAGTACGAAAGGCGGAACGAGTAGCAGAGGCAGTCCTTCAACTACGAAATCCTCATCATCCCGGAAGTCACCGTTATCGATCTCGGGGACAGGTTCAAAGAAGAAGTCGGCATCTCCCTACGGCAGTGGTAACAGCAAAGTGTCTACGATTCCTTCGGGGCAGTTCTTCGCTGGGAGGACACAAGGAGGTGGCACGAGGGATTCCGTCTTTGGATCAAGGTGAGCCATTTGTGTGGGTGCCTCGACAATTCGCTTACGATTTGCACCCTACAGGACGTACGGTAGTGGATACCCAGGATTGTATGGCCATCGTGGTGTTGGTGGCCTCGGTTTCCCATATTATTTCTGGCCGGTCGTTTGGGGTAACGGATTTGGATACGGAAACCACTATCTTCACGATTCTTCGAACGAGGTAAGCCATCGATCCACCTTCTACTGCAAACCTTCATCGTTGATCGTGTGATTCATAACTCATAGTATGGTCGACCTGACAATTCAAGTCGTCCGGGTGGTAGCATGTCCGAAGCCACCTTCGCCTCATCGACCATGAACAGCACTTTCCACATCTTGGCAGACAACACTACAGTAATCTCCCTGGTCTCGACGATTACGGCGAATTGCTCGGCGCAATTGGATACCTCTCGATCTACGTCACCCAGTTCTACGCCTTGGCCTTTCAATTCGTCAGACCCTTGGTCACCCCGTCCGGAGCAGGCCGTGCAGTACTACCGAGCCAGTAGTGTCGTGCTGACTTTGGAGGGCTATAATAACTCCGCGGCGCTCTCCGATGACATCAATCAGGCGGACGACCCCATTCCCTCATGGACAGACTTTAATCTATTATACTGTTTGAACCAGACTATTGGTGTTTCCGTACCTCTCATCGACGGTGCTACATGGACTTCACCAAGTATGTCGCTTCTGTTGTTTATCTGGGTCGTATTGTGCTCTTTCCTTGCATTATGAGATTGCCGAAAGGGGTTTCATGCTCTTCGTTCTTCATCTTCGTTCTTCACTAGGGTTTTGGGGAATTTCATCTGGATTTCCATCTTTTTTGTTTCTACAATCATTCACTTCCGCTTGTATCTCCATCACAACAACATATCACCCCACTGCAATACACATCTTTCTCTCTTTTCCACAACTCGCCTCCCTGTGAGCGCCCACCTGTCCGCTGTGAGATTTGCCTAGGTGCCGTATCACCACTAGAACTGCCATATGCGCTTCATACTGACCCCTTGATATTTGATTTTGACAGATGGTTTGTACTCGCTTCCATCTGATATCGGTGAGCCATGTGGATAGAATACGAAGTCTATCTGATTGGTCCAAGACTGAGAAGCGACCAGCGCGCCACGCTATGGACCTGGTGACTGCCCAACGATCACTGCTCCATATTCAAATCTCTCACATCAAGTCACTTGTTACGTTGGCGCACGATGCTTGTTCCCACTGGCACAGCCCACTCTGTGACGCTCCTCACGGATGTGAGGGGTCTTCGAGTTGCTGTATGAGATGAGGAACCCAGCATAGCCTTGGTGGTTCTCTATGCCACGGACTCGTGCTTGAGTGGCATGGCTATAAATTCATCCGGCAATCCATTCACCATTTGGGCGAATCTGATGATTTTTATGCTACCTGCAGCATGCTGTTACCCACCTATGGTCGAGAGTCCCAAAGGAAAGGAAACAGATACAGAGGTGAGGTTCGATTGTCTTTTTCCATTTCTATAATTTCCTAATATACCGTAAGCTCTACTTATCTACGGAACAATATAAGACGGGGCTGTGTATTAGTCTCTCATGTTATACCGACGATCCTGAAAAATAGGGAGTTTCTTCTGTAGCCTGGGCAAATGATAAAGAGCCGGAGCTCAACCACACATGTGCTACCAGTACAGCCTCCATTACACATGAAGGCACGAGTGCGGGTGAAGAATAAGCTCGCAACCGCTTCGTGGTCAAGATGAGGCTGCTAGAACACTTCATTTTTGCGCGAAGGTCCCAGCATCGAGTATGTGGTTTCTTTTTTCCCGGTAGTTTATTCATTTTTGAGTTCTCGATTGCACAGGAAAACGGCCAGCAACTCCCCTCTCGCCTTTTTATGTGTGCTTCCGCTGCGTTTTTGAGATATCGATCATTTCGGAACAGCCTCCGTTTGTCTGAATCCTTGGAAATGAAGTTTTCCTGCAATTTATGCGCATGCACTGACCGTACCCTTGATCCTGGGCAGGAAACCTAGGCAATTGACACAGCGGCAAGTAGAGCAGACCATCTATTGCGGTATTGTCGAAGGACCACAGGTCTGGGTTCGACAACCATCTCTCTCTATCCAGACGGCAAGTTCTGCCGTTTTCAAGATGCGGTGAGTAGAAGACTGGGCACGGTCGTTTTCTAATTTTATATAGAAGACTGCGAGGTGTGGGATAAATAGAACTTTCGAAAAACCCAGAAAATGTACCAGTCATGTTCTTTCGAGTTCAACAACGTGATGAGGCAGTGCGGGGATGTCAGCACCCGAATCGGTTGACGGGCAGATGAACCGTTGTTGCACTTGTCCGGACGTATTTTACTGCCCAGCTCGTCTGCGGGAAATGTTTAGGTTGTTCGTCGCTCGTGTGGCCTTTGTAGTATCGTAGCACAATGGAGTGATCGAACGCGTTTTAAGTCAATGACGTTGAGTCGGGTGGCGCTGGCACAAGAGTCAGTTGTGACATTAACTACTATATTTGGGTTGATCAATCAGCCGCACAATTATCAGACTCCGTGAACTCTGGCGTTGGGGGCTGTGCGAAACCGTGTTCATGGGCTTCTCGTATTCCGCCCACCACAGTATTGTACTCCAAGTGAATGGGCCCGGGGCTATATCCTCCGAGCCACACCGGACTACGGCCTGCGTATAAATACTCCTCACCCCCCATATTCTTGCGCCACTTACACTCTCGCCAACTCTCGGCTGCGCATATATTCAGTTAATGCGTTTCTCATTCAACTCAGACACTCCCCGTCGACGTCTTTATCCTCGCAAAGGTGGTGGCGGTAGAGGTGGAGGAGGTGGAAAGTCAGGAGGAGGTGGAGGCGGGACAGGGTCTAGCGGCAGGGGTGGATCGTCGGTTTCGGTATCAGGATCAACTGGAGGGTCAGCGAAATCAGCGACAGCATATGGAGGAGGAGGTGGTAGACAAACCACAATCCCGTCTGGCCAACTCTTCGCTGGTCGGACTATTGGTGGTGGTACAAGAACAGACGTATATGGGTCAAGGTCGGTGCCCGATCATTTTGAAAGTCGAACTTAGCGTTTTGATGGCATGTCCAATAGGACGTACGGGAGTGGATACCCAGGATACTCCGGCTTGAGAGGGGTCGGCGGTTTCGGATTCCCCTTCGTTTTCTGGCCTGTTGTTTGGGGAGCCGGCTTCGGATACGGCCCATCATACCTTCACAGCAACGATGTGAGTTTTGGCCCGAATTCGGTGTTGATCCTATATTAATACCTCGTCGTATATAGTATGGCACACCCTCGAATTCTAGTAGACCGGGTGGACCTATGACAGAGGCAACTTTCACTTCCGCAACGGCCAACAGTACATTCCACCTTCTGGCCGACAACTCAACTGTGATTTCTCTTATCAGTTCGGTCACAACCAACTGTTCAACCCTTATCAACAACTCGACATCTTCCTCAACCAGTTCATCTCCTTCCTTGTTCAATGACTCTGACCCTTTCTCTCCTCGCCCAGAACAGGCCGTGCAATATTATAGAGCAAGCACTGTGGTACTCACTCTAGATGGCTATAACGACACGGCAGCTTTGTCGGAGACAAATACCACAGCAGATACACCTTTACCGAGTTGGGTTGACACGAACCTTCTGACTTGTTTGAATGACACGATCGGGGCAGGCGTTCCTTTGGTCGATGGGTCTACACATACATGGCAGGCGCCGTCATTAGTTTTGCTGTTCTTTGTTTGGATATTCCATATGGTATTATTGTAATTCTTTCTGGCTGTCATATTAAATTGAAGTTCTCAATCGAGAGGATGCTTAATAACTTTGACTGAATTGAGTTTCTGCTTTACTACAGTTAACGTGATAAAAAAATATAAGACAGAAATGGTGATTTTTAACAGCTTTTTGTATATCATTTTTTTTGAATAGATCAGAGTTACCTATTTTATCTTAAAGCTAACACAATGTTAATTATATAACATTACAGATATAGCAGTATATAGTGCCTGTTTTATTTTTATTTTTCAAATTATGTATAGCTTATTTCTATGCTACTATTGAAAGCTAATAATATAACCTAGTCTTATCATTTCTTCCACTATATATGACAAGTATTTCTAACCTTGGGAAATATATTTAATATTTTCTATAATATCAATAAACAAGTATATCAGATAAGAATAACAGAAATAATACAAACAAGTCAATTTGAATTAATATTTACTGCTAATCAATCTATAGATATAACTATGAGAATCTTATATATTTCATATATCTTAGTTATATAATCAATCTTTTATAGTATCCTAAGTTGGTATT
>JANAWD010000569.1:0-27109 GCA_027627245.1 Meripilus lineatus | reverse complement strand
ACACCTCAATACACGCAGAAAGCCATATACCTCACCACCTCCCCCTGACCCCNCACTTCCCCGCACTACCCTCCTTTTCCTCAATCATGTCTCACCCCATTCAAACATCCTCCATCCCATACTCATTTGTCTCGCAACGACCGTTGTCGTACATAGAAGAAACAGAATCACCTTGGGCATGAGCATCGAGCAATAGCACGTTGTTGACATTTATCTGGATTTCCATGTTACAGTGACAGCCGGGAACTTCTCTTAACTTAGTGCTGTCATTTTTTTCACCTCTGGTTTCATTTAATTCAGGATACAGGTTTTTCTGTGATCAGGCAACATAGTACTTTTCTAGCTTGGATGCATAACAATCATACCCATTTCATCTTGTCAACATACCCCTATGTCCGTCCTCCGACTATTCGGAGAGTCTCAGATGCGTCTTTGTTATCCATGTCTCCACATCAAGTCGTCGAGGTCAATTCGCTAGCCCCTGCGAATCTATGAACTCTGAGTCTACGTGGGTTCCGAAATAAGGGGCAGGAGACGGCTGACATCGACAAACGGTCATCGTCGAAGCGTACCTGCTCACATGTGGTCTGGTCCCAAGATGGTGAATTATCCAGCAACTACATACAGTTCCTCAGCAAACTAAATCCCGAAAACAACGATGAAAAGAGAGGCACCAATCACATCGTATATAATGATCTGACCAAGACATCTCATGGGTCAACTAGAGTCGCAGAAGAAGCTTCGTCCGTATGTCTCTGAGTAGACTTGTGACTCCCAAGTCCAGACGTCTCGGGTGGAGGTAGTCCCATCGAATACGTTTCCAAACACTGTATCAGTGTCCGAGCAATTGAATCACGATGTTTGAGCAAAATGTCAACGGATTGTTCGCTCGACTTATCCACCTACAGAGATGCAGCATACGTTGAGCCAAAATCTGTAAGAAAACAGGACAAAGCTATACTTTTTCTTTCTTCCCGAACACCTTGCCCAACCGTCGGCCCCATGAACGTTTATTCTACAAAGAGACCTTCACATTAGCTGCGTATCCATATTCCAAACAAAGCCCATTACCAGTGTCCCCGCGATTTTGTATTGAGCTTGGAGTGAGAGGCAGTTGTATTCTATTGACTTCCATACGCAGACCTCCCATGACACTTCGTCCTTGAGGTCATTAACAGGTTCCTTGAGTATTTCTGCCACACTTGGTTTCTTCGGTTTATCCTGCGAGTTCATGCCAGAATGTACACCACCCTGAATGACGGACTCTGTTGATTCTTTGTCAGCCCAAAGAAGTCATAGCACTAATAGAATACCCCTACCGATGACGGAGAACAGCCTGACGGCTGGAGAAAACATCAAGTAGTACGCGGTGTTCGGCGAAATGGCATCAGGTCGACATCGTTCGAATGGCCAGAGAAGGGAAGCATACCGAGGGACGCAGGACCAAGACCAAAGAAACCAAGAAGCCCAGCTCCGAAATCGAGGATCAGCATCTTATTCTACGATCCAATCTTTCAGTCCGAACGGCCAAGGCAGCCATAGTACAAACAGCTGCAATCACATACATCCCAGAGAAACGACGCAGCTTGTCTGATAAAATCCCATAGCTTTTGCCAAAAGCCACGCTTCATGTTCTCCAACGAAACCTTCACTTTGGAGGGGAATGCTTCCAGATTATCAATGAGTTCTTGAAACTCTGCGGCAGTCGCAATAGCACTCTGTATATGATCGGGGATCTCCTGAAGAATGAGATAATGAGATAATGAATCAAACATGTTGTGACTCGGAGAAGGAGAAGTGATAAACGTACCTCTAAGAACTCATCTATGAGTTTCTGCCGTAGCTGCAGAGATGACTTCGACAACGAAGTCCGCTGCGCGAGCAGTTCTTGCCCTGTTCCATGAAGACGAAGAAGATCACTTGGTATACACCTATACACGTTGTGACTTCCGTCAAAGTTAATGTACCTATGAGGAACGCGACAATCTTCTTCGCATTGGTTTGTGAAGACTGGACCGCCTTTCTCCACCGCTTCTCCAGCGGATCCAGTTAATAGCGGTGTAGTTATAAGCACATCTGTGACACGGAAGAAGGGATATGAAAGTGAAAGTAAACGAAGCCTACCTGACGCAATGAATCCCATTCTTTCCAAAGCTCATGTTCAAGCCCTATTCCTTTCGTCTCCGCCAACAGATTTGATACCTCTCCGAACGTTGTCTCGGCTTCCTTCTGAGTTTGTACGGCTTTGGCGAAAGCTTCTCGCATAGAATCCGTCACAGATCCCTTCTCAGCATCTGTCTCATAATACGGAGAGTCCATTGTAGAAGCGGAAGTCATGCTCGAAACTGAGCAAGTATCAGGATAAAGCCACGGCGTCCAACTAGATTGAGCAATAAGTCGATCACTTCAATACTATAAAGAGATCCGCAGCACGTTGCGAGAAGCGCAAGCGGTGGTACCATTGTAACAACGGGAAACCGGGTATTCTCTGGATCAAGTAATACCAATAATAGCATGCGTATGTCAGTGGGTGGTGTCCTTCCGTGGCACAAGATACGAATACCTAGATGCTGGAATACCATTCGACCCTAATCTACTAATGGACGTTGTGCGCACGAGCACATTGCACCAAAATCCCCAACAACCCAATAACTCGGAATTAAGTTTTCCTCGTCCTCTTCTTCCCTCTCCTATCCGACCCATCTCCGAAGCTATCATCACCCTTCATCCTATCCAATAAGGAAGTAGATCTCCCTGATCCTTGGGCATTGCCCTCTTTCGTAGAGGTCGCACCTGCAGCCCGTGAAGCAGCACCTTTGATACTCCAACCCCCTACAGGGTCCAAGTCGATATCAGACGGCCTTCGAGGTGGAACAGGCTTGCTTGGGGTTGGATCTGGCTCTGCGCGTCGCTTAGCCGGGATCGAAAGTGGTGATTGTGACACCGCAGTCGCTGAAGGAATGGAAGGCAACGATGCCCGACCGCCTGCCAGTCGACTGAGCAATGACGGCGTCGACCCATTATCTCCATTTGTCTTCGTGCTTGTAGTCGCAGTCGCATTTGTTGCAGGGGGCACCACCTTGGAAGGTGGGACCTCTTCAACCGATTTCGTTCTTGGTACACCAGTAGCCTGTAGTCGGTTGGGCGGTGAAATACGTTGTTGTTGTTGTTGCACTTGTGCTTGTCGCTGTCGATCTGCTCGAGGCGCTGACGGCGTAATAGGTCGATTCCCATTGCTTACCGGCGCATTTGTCTGTCGACTCTGCTGCTGCTGCTGCTGCTGTTGAGGCCCTACACGAGTATTCCGATTTCGGTCGATTACCACAGGTGAAGCAGTAATCTTATTCTTGCTATCTCTTGTCATACCTTTTGAATCATTGCCATCCGCCGCTTTTGGCGCTGGTGAAGCCGATGGCAATTTCGGTGTTGAAGGCGGCTTTGTCGCCTCGACGTTCGGGACAAGTGACTGCTCAAATATAGAAGAGAGGAATGTTGGACACAGATGGCGGAAACGAAAGACGGTCCATTGCGAACCCTACTGAGGTTATGGACTTCACCGACTGATGATTTATCCACTGCTTTCGGAGCATCTTGCTCCTTCTCTGCGAGACCCTGTATCTTCACGATAATCGAAGTGAGATTCGACTGGGTTGTCGCCTTTGACTCCGCATTACGCTAGAGATGTGTTCAGTTGTGCACATATGGCCGTGTGGAGATATGGCTCACCCTAGAGCAGGCACGTAGTAAGGTTGCACAAGCTTTCCAAGGCCTCTTCTCGTCGCTTTTGATATCAAGAAAACACTGCGGAGATGTCAGTGTCAGTGGAACAACAGTTCGTATCAGACTCACTGATAGCCAGGACGGACACGCCACCACTACTTGGTTTCGCAGTGAAGAGAGAGCTCCAGATGTGAAATCTGACGTGATAGACCCTCTCGCCTCACACGCTGAGAATGTTTCAGCGACGTTCGACAGAACAAACACTTGCAAGTCTTCCGTCAGTCTAGCAAGAGTTATTTTGGAAACAAAATTCGCGAGAAAGAATCGAAGCAGCTGTGAGGGATGAGCAACCTGCTTATCCACAGCGACGAGACGCGCCAAGTCTAAAAAGGCTCGAGTTTGGGATATTGACGAACGTGAGTCATCGTGGGGGAGGTCGACCTTGAGTGAAGCCTTGGCTTCTGCTAGGAGAACGTCAAGCAATTCCTTCCCTCGGGGGGAAAATCTCGAGAATGAAGGGAGGGCCAGGAGGATATCCCCGACGATAATATCAATATCAGCTGTTGATTTTGTCAGGCCCTAACGACAAGGTCAATATGCGTTCCTTCTCCGCTGATATTCCCTTACCTTCAATAACGAGGTCACGAGGACATCTTCGGCTGGGCTGCCTTGAACATTGGCGTGTCGCTCAACAATACCTCGTTTGGCCTCCCCAGAAATAAACGCAAGCACCAGCGCACGTAGCCTGTCACGTATGGATTGTTCCTCTTCGTCCATCGGATCGTCCATGGGAACGATTTGGTCACATAATACGGTAAGAGTCACCACAGGATCCATATCCAGGTGCTCAGTCAGAGCCTTCTTCACCACGAGAACTTCGTCTGGCTCGTCTGGCAACATTCGTTAGTTATGGGATCGCTGATACGTTGCGAACTTGGAAGGAGAGTTTGAAATTTTGGAGCCCCTTTTCCCAAAGGCCACACGAGGTTGAGAAACTTACCGCTCTGCAATAACTGAACCAAGACATCTGCATTCCTCTTTACCCACTTCTTCTGTTCTTTCGAGACTTGAATGATAGCCTGGTACCCCTCTATTCGCACCTGGGGCGCCATATAAGCTCTGGTCATCGCATTCAATTGCACCCATCCCAGGAGCATACCTTCGGCACAGGATCCTCGCACAGATCATAGACAGCGTTCAACGCTTCGTCTTCCAACTCTGGGAAATCCTTCACAAAACTTTTGATATTTGTTGCGGCCACACTCTTCAAGGATGAATATGGTGAGTGTGCCAACTCTATCAATCGCGTGAACGTTTCTTTTCGCTACCAAGATCTCAATGAGGTTGTCTCAGAAAAGAACAAACGGTACTCACAACAGATGATGTCCTCATTGGAGCTCGGTCGGCGCGACGAAGTTGCACCTTGATTTCCTCCAACTGCTGTCTCTCCTCATTCGATTCCATCTCCTCGTCGTTGTAATGAGAGATCTCGAGGGGCTTGGCTAATACCGCAATGGCCGTTGAGAGATGGTGACCGTTTTCTGAGGAACGAATCCTCGCCTTGTCCAGCCCGAGCCACAGCTGGCACCAAATGGAGTTATATTTGTTGTTCCCCTTAACGGATAGGTTGTCTTAAATTACGTAATTTCACGCCACCTTGAACGCGGTACTTCGCCGATCGGGTTTTAACAACACCTTCAAGTAGTCTTCAAGTCCTGTCCCGGCTCGAATTCGTAGATTGCGAGGGAACACAAAGAAAGGTATGCACTGCTATGCAACATGATTTACTTCGTTATGTTCTACATGCTTTTGTTTTTTTTCTAATACAGGATAACTCGATTCTACGGATTCAGGCTGGCCACCCCAGAGTCCGACTCGGACTCGGATTCACTTTCAAGACGACGTTTTCCGGGCTCATTTTCCTGTGTGGCGACAACGAAAGCCGACATGGTCGGGACACGGTATCGAAGGTGTATTGTCCTGCGACTTTATCTCCCTCCTCTGTATCGGCAGCTCTAGCAAGGCTCTCATTCAAAATCTGACGACGACGTACTCGGATTGAGAAGACTCACCCTTGGTTTCGGCTTGGTGCTCGATCTTCTTGGGTGAACAAGGAGTCTGTATTCTACGCAAAATGTCAAGCTTGGTATTGATCTCCTGGCCTTTGATGACCTCCTTGACCACATCGACCGGCTTTGCTGTTTTTGCGATCGTTCTGGCAATCTTCCTGTCGCGATAGACACCCTGCTCCTTTGCCGATACCTGACGTCCAAAGTTCGTCGGCTGCAACTCGAGCCATACCAAGGCGTTTGTTTTCTTTACGAAATTGTCCAGGACGCGTTCCCTTGCTGGAAGGAGTTCGTTCAGGACATGCCATGCCCTTCTTCGATTCATATCTCGGATATCCTCAGGCCGCCTCCACCACGCCTCGCGCCTTGTTCTCTCTGCTGCAATTTTGACCTCGATGAAGGCACAGTTGGATAGAATGATGGCGTTTTTGAGTTGGTCCTCCAGACGTCGCCAAGTACGCAAGAGATTTGGCCTCGGAGATTCGATGTTGTCCTTGGTGACACCAACTTCGGTGGCAAGATATTGTTTGATCTCTTCTGGAAGAACAGAGAACTCTACTCCCGCGAGAGAATATGGTTCAGGTACATAGGTGGGAGGGCAAAATGATTGGGTGCTGAAGATCATGGTTGGTAACGGAGAATGCAAAGGGCTACGAAAGCAGGAGATTCTTTTTGAAGGGGGGAGGCGTCGTCGAAGTGCAGAGTAATGGGCAGGGATACCACTCGAAGACTGCTCAAAAACGTCGACTTTATACCTTGTAAAATCAGTTCCTGGCCACATTTCGATCGTCTTGATAAATCATTCAAGGCAACTTTGGAACCTATTGTCTTCTATTGCATTGGCTCTTGATCAAAATTTTCGTGACAACAGCCCCTTTTGAGTTGCATGCGCGTGGCTCAGTTCAAGCAATTGCTTCGCCTCGCCTTGATTCGCAATCAAATACACAATACCCGACTGCGATGGTGGATGTGGCTGTCCGAACAGGTCCGAACGAAGACGTGGTGTAAGGCGCTTAACTCTCTCCACATACGGCAACGGCAGACTTATCCGGAAAGCAGCAATCATGTTCACAACTGTCCTCAAGGTCGCTCTCCTCGCCCTTCCAGCTGCATACGTTTATCATCGCCTCTATCTCAAACGAGCACCCGAAGCACAAGCACCGCCAGAACAGCCAGAAGAAAAGAAAGAAGAGGAGAAACCAAAGACAATCATGCAGCCGCCCAACACGAATCTAGCTCCTCCCAAAGATGACCCTTTCACACTTGAGCAACTCAGGGAATTTGATGGATCGACAACCGATAAGCCGATATATGTCGCAATCAAGGGTATGCACAAGCAATTGGCCTATGTTCAAGCAATGCCGATGCTCACCGCCTCGTCACAGGGACAATCTTTGACGTCTCGCACAAGCGGGATACGTATGGAAAGGGAGGGTCGTATAACATCTTTGCCGGGAAGGATGCCTCTAAGGCGTTTGGATTGTCGAGTTTGAAAGCGGAGGATGCAATCCCGGATTATACACAACTACCTGACGCAGACAAGAAGGTCCTTAATGACTGGTATGACTTCTTTACGTGAGTTCTCCACATCGATATGAAAACCCCACATCCGATTCACAACTAATTCATCTTATGATACAACAGAAAACGGTACAACGTGGTAGGGAAAGTAATAGACCTTCCGCCATTTGCTGTACCATCCAATCTGTAGACCTTCTTTGTTTCCAAAGAAACTTGCTTCTGGGAGACCCTAGAATGCTTACATTCCTAGACGGGTATCCCCTTCACACCTTCTGTTACGCTACGCTGTGTCTGTACGAACGCTGTCCTCGACTCCTGTCGCGCTTTGTGCTTAATGCTACTCGCTCCCCTCCCTCTCCCTCCTCTTCCCCCGAATGACTCCAAGTTCCACGTCGGTGAAATGTGTCCTTGTGCTACATACGTGTCAATGGTGGCGTTGCTGGGAACTCCTCTTTCAAAGTGTGTAGCATTCTGCGATACTCACTCCCACAGAGCCTGGAGAGTGTTCCCCCAATTTCGCTAAACTCTATGAAGGAATGGAGACCACTCCCACAAGAAGGTAGTGAACCCTCGCGACGTGAGTGTAGCCCCATACCTCCCAACTCAAAGAGCAATACCACAAGAACGCGATACGCACCACTTAGACAAAGTGTTATAAGGAAGAAATACAAGGAGAAGAATATGGTTCATTGGTCGTTCACAGGCATCATGCTTCGAAGATCGATTTGGATGAGAGGTGATACCAGGAGGGACCCCTGCCAGTGTGTTACACTCCCACCCCTTCATATAAAGTTCAGAGTGACTTCTAAACCATAGTGTTTTGTTCTCAGGTTTCTGAATCCCATGGTGAGATATGGATGATTGTGTATCCTTCGCGTGGAGCCGTTGGGCCTTCGACCACTTCCAGATCCAACCGTTCAAACGGCCACCGGAAGTATTACCCCTCACCCGCCCCCTCAACGATCCTGGGTCGTCGGCCCAAAAGAGGGAAAAGAACAAGACGGGGAACCGGGTCGGCCAAGTCCCAAAATACCTCACCGATGGGATGACCACAGAAGACTAGAAGGCACAATTGATGGAGGTACAGTGGAGAGCGGGCCCGGAGTGCAGTAAACAGTACTACGCGCTACTGGATTTGGTTCAACTCCCGACTCCTCCGTTCGAATGTATGATGATGATCAAGCAAAGGAATCCCGTCTTTTCCTCGCTTAACGTGTCTATCTGTTGCAGGCTTGTTTTGACACGCAGAATCTCCGATGTTGTGTCCCTCGGAGAGAACGATCCACTGACAGGTATACGAGCCTGCAAGCCCAGAAGGTGCTTTGGGTTCGAAGTACTCACCGCCTCCACAGCTGATCTAGCGGATTTCGCTCCGAATCTACTAAACTTCATAATTACTGTACTGACACCTCCGGATCACCGACGAGTATCCCCCTCACCTCGAAAGAGAAGAAAGAAGTACAACTCACATGGCGCGTATGTCATCATCCCACCCACGTGTAAGTTCTCATTCCTCCTTTTCGAAGGTACGTATCAGAACACTTCTCCGAGCGGAACCTTTTAGTAATCTCCCTAAAGCGCCGCAGATGTTCGTCCACGTTTTATGTCGTTTCTCCCTTATGGCCACAATAGGAAGAAGATTCGCCGCACTCTCACGAACAGTTCCTCCCTGCTGGCCTGGAAGTATTGGGGTTCTGTCTTTTCCGCCACCCTATCCTGCTAGTATGACTCCTGGAATGGTGGCTTTTCACACATTGGATATTGGGACGGTTTCCCGAAGACACGAAGAATTGTGTCCAATGAAAGTCGTACAACTTTTGGCTGGTATTGCTTTATTGAGGCATGTTCTCGGAAGATCAGTTGGGGATCACAGTGCGCCTAGAGAATGTCGCATTATGAACAATTCTACTTATGTTTCGTTTCTCCACCAGTGTGTCCACGGAAATTGATATGATGAAAAGTGTTTGGATTACGAAGAACAGTTGTAAGTGATACACACTCGCCCATTTGTATTTTCACCGCGCCAAATCGTAACTCATTTATGTCCCGCTCCCTATTAGGGTCTATACGCCGTGCAACATTCGTACACAGGAACGTTGCCTGGTGCCTCACGTTGTCACGCCTGTAGTTGACATTACTCTTGCCAGTTTCGATAGTACGCTGTCAGCAACCGTAATCCTGTATACAGCATCATCAACCGGTAAGTAAACACCAGAACGCTATCGATTGCAATCGCACAATATGCCACCTCTTTGTCGAAGCTTTGGCCCCATGACACAAACCACACAAGGTGCCCTTGATCCCAGCGACTCATGCAAGTTCGATCTGTCCATCACTGGATTCATCAGGGTACAAAGGTAGGGTCTTTGTCGATGCTCTCCATTCGCATCATAAACTCAAGGGAAACCCTCTTGTGGTGCTCAAAGTATTCAAGGTCCAGCCAGGAAAATCCAGGAAACGCCGTGATGTGTTTCTCTTACCACTCTAGGTTAAGATCGAACAATACTGTGACCCTATGCGTATAATCAAGGAACCTGCTCATCAGGGGGGTTCTTTCTTTCTATGTATCCAGGGACATCTTCTCTCGAATTCGGATCTATATCACAAACAAGAGGGTCGGCTCAGGGCCTCCCAACTCGGTTGTCGGGTCCCTTTGTGCCACGCAAAGTATCAATTCATGCTCAAGGATAGAAAAGAAGAGAATAGGGTACCAGTTGACGATCCAGCCAGGTTCCCCGCCACCCTGAGTTGCCGTAACACCCTATTCTGTGGGGCCGTACCTTGTGGCCTGAATTCCTGGATGCCATTGTCGATATTGACTCGGGCGTTGTGAGGGGTCCTGACTCCTAGGGATATGATTGACGCCGCTAGACCGATGATGTGTTACAGTGACTTGCTCAGTGGGGTCTTCTGGTTTCACTGGGCCACCTCGGGTACCGTGAGGTACGGCAAAGTCAAAAGTCCAAAGTTCGTCGTTTCGTAATATACATTCAATTTAGGGAGTTGATCGTTTCCGTCGTTCATACAGTCTTGTTCGGGGATCCTTGTTGCAAAATCACCACCGTAGTCTATCATTAAACCATTCACGACTCTTGAAACATGAAACACCAACGACGCAGCAACATTGATCGAAGTGTATCCCACTTATCTTCTAAAGGTGGTTCGGATCACTAATTGTATTGCTTCGGATCCTCTTGCAGTATTGAGAGTAGCTTGCTAGGCGCAACGCCCAGTGGTACTCGACCTCAGCATCACGCTTATATCTCTCATATTCCCAAGATGGACCCCCATCAGAGAATTCCACACGACAACATATATCTCGGATTCGACAAGATCCTCGGATGTATATTTTCTGCAGTACGTCATGCCATTTATGTTCCTCTCGAGAGATCCCAGCGCTGATGGTGGTCGACGGCCCAGGGCTTACCGTACTCACCACAGCCACTCATCTGAAGTCCCATATCACAATCAGGCTGCATTAATTTTCTAGCGACAGAGATCTGAAGCTATCCGAGGTCAAGTGAGTGATATCAGACGTCTTGGGAGTATTTGGTCTTACGAATGCGATGTTAAATCATGTGCTTACAGTCGCGCATCATATGTCGCTTGTTCCAAGCTCCACTGAACCCCATGAGGGTGTAAGTTACTTGGTACTGTAAAATGGGTTGACCGCAACTCAGACTTATCCTTGCCAGGACGGCACTACCGCTCCTTGGGATACTCAGTGTACCTGTGCTTCATTGGAGCCCACGCCACATTAGTATGTGTGGGATCCTGATATCGACAAGTAGGAACTTGGATACCGTGGATGTACGTGGGTGACTATAGTTGAAACATGTCAAACAGACACAAGTTCCACTTACGGTTCACAAAGTATGATCGTCGTTTCGATAATCGGTTCTCCCAAAATGACCTGTGACACACTTCCTGGAAAATTTGTCAAATTCTCAAACAAATCCTGTTCTAGGTGTGGAGGACGAGTTCAAAAGCCAATTAGGGACCATGGTCCATTTCAAGTGGACATTCCACCCGACCAACCGGGCGACATCCAACTCCCCAGGAAAGTACAGTTCTCTAGTAACGACCGAGTTACCAAAAACACCCATCTGCCCCTTTTCCCTTCCAAAGGCGACGTCTCTTTCCCTTTCGAACTTCCTGCGCATCATCTCTCACGTACCTAACAACCTTGAAGCAACCGTAACCTCCTCAGAAGCTGAACCCCGGTACTCCACTCGAGTGTGAGACCCAAATCTCCAATCTCCAGGTACCGTACCGTCTACTTCAGCCCTGAATTGAAGAGTACCCGCTGGTTAGTTACCCACCGGTCTTTTAATCGCTGGCTGAAGTCAATCCCTTGCAGTCGTCATGGTCAATATTCCTCAGGGGCCGAATAACGCAATTGTGGTCTGAGGATACCAATTCGCAGAATTGACTGGCATAACAACATGAAACTTCTTGTGAGTCCTGTGTCCCGACGAAACACTTGGATTCATGACATATGTCATGGGACTGCGACATAACCCGAACATACTGTACACACTCTCAGAGAACACCCGCCTCCCAGGAGTCCCATCCGCAGCACCCGAAATGTCACTACCACTGTATCACTCGAATACACAAGTCCAATTCCGGCCTCAGTTTCGGGTATCACCACCACCTTCGAATTCAGAAGAACGTTCATCTCAGAAGATTCAACATCCATACTTACACACTGGCAATGACACACAGAATCATATTACATACACCAGCACACACCCGCAATCCCGGATCCTATTACTCTTCTCATTTAAATACGCCAAATACTCGACAGATGCGCCATGCCATGCCATGCCCTACCAATTCCCCACCATATGCATCTACTGGGGGCCCACACCACTACTCTTACCATCTTCCTCGCCGCTTCCCTTCCCCAGTCTCCATTCCGTCTTAATCCGGATCTCTAAATGCATGGACCTGCAAACAGAAGTCCGTCACACCACATGTAACTCACGTCACCACTCCGAATCAAATCACAGCCCGATGCGGAGGAGGAGATAAAGAAATAGAATCAATCCTAGCCCAAACCAAACAACCTACAAAAAAACGAGTGTGTGTACGCATGGATGTACGCGTATATGTATGTAGTATCCTTACGACTCCCTACGTTAACGTTGTAATCCGGCACCAGTAGCAGTAGCACTAGTACTATAACGTCAAAGTACCTACTGTAATACCCTCATTACTGAAAGATATAAAACCAAACAACCACCAAACGAACCAAGGGATTACGAGCTCATCGTGCGCGAGGACGTATATTAACACAAGAAACCAAGTATTTTAAAACATAATAAAGAAAAAGAGAAACAAAACTCAGAGTAAAAAAAGAGTCAAGTCAAGTCAACGAAAAAAAAAAAAAAGAGATAGTTACGTTATTCTTCAACGAAAACCGAGCGAGCGAGAGAGGGTGGATTACAAAAAGAGATGAGAAATGACAAGTATCAATGGAGGTAGTAGTGACGTATGTGTAATCAGAGAGAAAGAAAAAAGACAAAGAGTGATCGAGAGGGAGGAAGGTAATGCTAATAGGTACTAAATATGTATGTAAAACGAGCCACGATCAAGGAAAGAAAAGGAAAACCTAAAGCCTAAGTCTTTGAGATCTCTCTCGAATCGCAGATGGGGTTTCAGAAACGCGTACGGGATGGAAAAAGGGCATCAACGGTGGGATGGTGTGACGGGATGACAAACGAGGACGAGGAAGGGCGTGTGTGTGTGATGAGTGATGGGAAAAGGTGACATGGCGAAGAAAAGGAAGGGGATGCGAAAGAAAATCCAGAGATACATACGTACAAGTTGAATCAAAAAAGCGGGATTGAATATGGAGGAAAACACGAGGAAGAAAGATTGGGTAATGGGTAATAATCGCAGCGGTGTAAACAGGATTTGGATTTGAGGGTACCAAGGAAAGGATGTCAATGGAACGTATGAATGGANGGTTGNANGNACGGNNNAATNNCAANAACAAGGGAACAAAGGNNAAGGGANANGGAATGAAAAAGGAATAGCGCGCGCATGTGTATATGTATGTTATCAACGGGGACGGATGAATAGAGATCCAGATACGAACGAATCGATGAACGGGGAGAGGGGAAAAGAGAAGGTAACCGCAGAAAAACGCAAAGACCACCCAAGACTAGCAAAACTCGACCATCTTGAAATCCTACACACCACCGCAAAGGTAGAGGTTTAAAGGAGGAAACTGGACAGCCAACGGCCCATAAAACCTCTCGTAATCATCAAACTCGACCGAACACCCGTCATCCCAAAATTCATGTCGTATCTTTCATTCATCGCCACTCGTCCAAAACACCAAAACCAGAAAAGCCAAAAACCACCACCACCTCTTTCAGCCCGGTACCATACCATACCACCCAACGTATCCGGGTCAGGAGAGTGTCCAAAAAAGTCCAATCCCCATTTAAAGCAACCCACATTCCCGTAAATGAAGCTGCAATAGGATATCCTGAATAGCGCTCAACACGACTGTTATGCGCGGGGCGAAGGCAGAAAGGAAAAGCGCCAGATGCAAGGAAAAGAAGAAACCCCAAACCAGATATCAAGGTCCGACCGACACAAAGAATGAACCAGAGAGTGTAAAACAAATCAGAATCCCAAATACACAGCGTTGTCATCCCAAGGACAGGATGGGCGTGACCAACCCCACGGCGACGAAAAGATACCGTCGTCGGGAAGCGAACAGATAGGTTCGCACAAACGGGAAGATGCGACACACGAAGAGATCCCATGTATGCCGATGTCGGTATGATGATGGGAGTTGGTGGAGCGACGGCGCGTATCGATATTCGCACGAAGAAACACGAGTAAGGGTGAATCAATCCCGAGTTGACCATCCGAGCGAGCGAGTTTTGATGTTCCAGTGTGATTTGCGATAGATATAATGTTCATGTTTGAAGTTAGGAAAGGGTTCGAGGGAGAGAAGATCCAAAAGGAGATAGGAGAAAGATCAATCAGTCAGTAACCAGTCCGACAAAACGACAGAAACAGCAGGAGAGAGATGCATATAGAGAAAGGGAAAGGGTCAGAATAAGCATATGGGGATAACCCAATTGTCGCGCGTCATATTCACTGCCTCCCTTGAGCGCAGCTACCCGATCCAACACGGCGCAAACACCCCAGCCATATTGACACGATCGAAAGAAGCACAAAGCCCACACAAAGACGAGGTAGAACAGAAGCAACTCACATTTGATCTGTTGGGTATCCGTCGCACAAGTATAATGCGCATAGATCTGTTTCGTCGCTGCAGACTGATTGAGAGAGACAAATCGATTGAGGAGATAAGAGCACGCCGCGTCGTAATTATCTCCTCCCTGGTAATCCGGGAAATAATCCCCCAGTGGTGACCTTGGGAGTTTTTCGGCAAACAAGTCGATCTTGTTAAGGAACAGAATCTGCATGGGACAGAACGACCAAGAGAGACATAGTGAGTATTAAGAATTGAATTAAGCGCAAGACAGGAAGCAGGGAAGGGCGGGAAGTGGTGCGTGAGGTGGAGAGGGGGTAACGGAGTGGCGTGATGGTGGTGGCGACGGAGATGAAACGGTACTTACGATGGAGGTCTTTACGAACCACCGAGAGTTGCATATCGAGTCAAAGAGAGTAAGAGCCTCTTGCATACGGTTCTAGTAGAACAGGAAGGGATAGTCAATACCGCATTAAGGAAGAAATGGAGAAGCAGCCCAAGGGTGGCACTTACGACGCTCTCGTCCTCATACAACATCTGATCATACTCGCTCAAACTAACCAAAAAGACCAAGGCGGTGACGTTCTCGAAGCAATGAATCCACTTTTTCCTCTCACTCCTCTGACCACCGACATCGAACAACTTGTAGGTCAACTCGCCGACCTTGAATGTTGTCTCTGTGATACCTGTTGTCTTGACACGAGAACGGAGGATATCCTGATCTGTGGGGAGGTATCCGGGGGAAGCCATACGATCGATAGCGTTGAAGTAATATACTGCCGAGTCGTTGAGTTGGAATTCACGTGAGCGGGAGACTGCCTCGCGAACGCCATGGTCATTCCATAGGCCGCGGATAGAGTCTGCGATATCGTTCGGAAGGATGTCGCCTTCTATCTGTATGGGAAGAGAAAGAATGATGTTTTTGCGTGCATCGTTTTGAGGGGCGAGCTGAATGTCGAGGTGTGGCATGGCCTCGAGGATAGCGCTGTTGTGTGACCGACATTGTCCGAGGACACAATGTGCGACAACAAGTGGCCAATGTTAATGTGCCCGCATGGAGAGGTCAGTAAGAGGAGAAGGAAAAGAAGACAGGATGAGTGATCGGAGATTGAAAGACGGAGGAGGGCCTACCGCATGGACTGGATTGTGTTTGAAAAGATGATTTCCTTGTACGAGTCCCGTTCTGAGTCGTTGTAGCCACCGTGGTGAATGAGTTTCATTTGCTTGAGTACCGTTGACTAGTGATACATGGATTAGATGCGAGGTGCTTAGGAAATGAGAGGTGGGGGAGGACGCACCTTTCCTGATTCACCAGCCCCGAGCAAGAGCATCTTAATCTCGTTCTTTGCCATCATACGATCCCTCTTGAGCTGACTCTCGATCTCGTCATTACCTGGGCATGTGGGTCAGTCGCTGAGACTGATTTGAGTGTGGATTGTGTACTCACGGGCCTTTGCCTCTTCGTCTACAGGAGATGACTGAACGCAACCCATGTTGTTGTGATGTTGTAAGGTTGTAGGGTAGAGTAATAAGAATAGAAAAAGGAGTGGACTGAGGAGTACTTTGAAGTCGTAGGATTGAGGAGGAGGGTTTGAGGAGGGTGCGCGAAGGGAGGAAGGAAGATGAGAGAGTTGTTGTGAGGGAGGAGGTGGATGAGAGGCAAGCGAGCTGCCCTTGTCCCAATTCCAATCCCAAAAGAAAGATGCGGAACAACCGACACGGACGCCAGCCACCCTCCAAATCAATAAAAGACGCCCGTCCTATCGCCCGCCGCCTACAATGAACACAACAAACACACACAAATACAAACCCGTCACATGCTCAGTCACACATCTCACGCCGCGTTCAGCGGTGTCTGGGGTGCCATAGCCTCAGGATGCATCTGCGCTGCCCCCTCCTCCTCCACTGCACTAGAAGACAGAGTCACGACATACCCTTTGCGACATCCCTCGTCGCAAACGCCATTCTCACCCATCAATTCACCCTTGCAAATAATACGAGGGGTGGGATCTGCCTCTCGCCGGCTCCTGTGCCCGCCCACTTCCCGTCTCGCCGAAGCTGATACCCGATCTCGGAGTAACTTTACCCTCGACTCTAGTCTGCCTTTTCCAATCCTCGGCCGCTCCCCGGCATTTCCCCTCCCATTGCGCTTTACACTTTTTTTACACTTTTTTTCTACCAAAGTTACACCTGATTGCGCCCTCTTGCCTCTCTAAGCCCTCCGAAACCCTTCATCATTCTCTTGGTTGTAAAAATATAGTGTGCCCCACTCTAGTATCCCATCACTTGTCAGGACTGTCCCACTCGACACTCTGTACGTGTTTTAGCCCTCCTGCAACTACAACAGGGTTACGATGCTTCCCTCCGGTCCTACACGTCGTATTCTCTCTCGCACCGACTTTTCCGGGCGCCTCACCAGCGTCCTCGTCGTAGGTTTAATGTCGGTCTCAGCATCTCTCTCGCGTCGCGAGTCGGAAATTTTCTTGTAATGAACGTTGAATGGTTTCGTAGTGCGTGCTTATCATTTCCTATTACACCCCACAGTACCCGACACACTCTCCACGGTCCGAACTTCCAACAACGTTGCTCGCATATCTTTTTGCCGTATTACTTCTCTTACCGCAAGTCTATCAACCTCTGTGCGATTTACCCGGAACGAATCAGAGCATTGGTCGTTTCCTCCTCTAATATCGCCACCCCCTTACTATAGTACCATCCTATCAATCCTTCAAACGTACTGTACAGTGCACAGGTCATGTCCGATATCGATACGCCTCTGTATTCCGAACCCTCGGAGTAAGTAAAGGAGAGAATTCGAAGACGTCGACGATGATCCCTTCTCCTTTTCTCTCACTCTCCCATCGAAACTTTGACAACCGTTTCCTATCCCCGTCTCTTCTTTCATGTTCAAATTAATCTCAAACACTTGGGACACTGGATTTCCAAACTGACATTTCGTCTCAAATCCCTCCCACCGGAATGTTGGGAATTCGAACTTTTCCCACCCAACGGATTTCCCTCCGCCTACAGACGGTAATCATCCTCTCATTGGTTCCATGCACCCTTCCTTTCTTTTCCCACCCACTCTTCCGTCAATATCTGCTGCTGTTGCCGTTGTTTCCGTCCGTCAATTCCGATTGTCGCATTCCGAGCAATGAGATGATTGCTCCCTTGCTCATGATCGCACAGACTGGTATGTCCGAGCTTCCTTCTCAGAACCCGGTAATCACATCATTAGACCTGGGATCCCTCTCAAGAGTCTCAACACATCCAGTTATGAATTTATCGTCGACTTCTTTCTCACATCACCTGAGTTCCTCGTGGCGACGCTTTATAATGAATCAATACGACGAATCCAACGAGGATGCTATAGTTGACATGGTATCTCATAGTAACTTGCTGGTATACTGAATATGTCTACACAGGCTCTATTCTGGTCGAACATCGGACATCTTCTGTTCATGATTAACTGCGACCGCGTCGTTGCTACGCACGTCCAATACTAGTACTCAAGCTCCTGCCCTGCGAAACGATAGGACCAATCCCACTGTTGTATTGTGAACAAGTGACGCAAGTGCAGTTCCTTCACCAGCCAAAGTCCCGGCCAAAGGCACCATATGACATCTCTGACACACACAGGGATTCTCCGAAAACAACAGTTCCAGTACTTAAAGCAAATCCATGGCTCCAGGTACAACAAGTAAGTACGCCATTTTCATTGATCTGCTGCTCTTACATTGAGAAGTTTGATCGTCTGATGCGCCTCTGCCATCATCACGATCATGATCACACTGTCCTTGCTTGGACTTGTCCCGCCGACTTGAATTGTGTCGTTGGACTGTACTGTATCATCCAGATCCCGGGGCAACACCTTCACGGAAAATCACGCGTCAAGACTATTCCTGTCATCACAGGACGCGTCCAATGTCCAACACGCGAAAAAAGCCAACAGGAGCAGACCCGCGTACCACCCACTGCAAATCGTCACAGCCCAGACGATCTTCGTCCTCATCTTCAGACGTGGATGGATCTCAGGAGGCCTTTGACAAATTGAAGTGCGGGTGTGTGGATCTCCTGAATCTTGACGGGGACCCCAAGGCCATCCGCTTATCCTTGTGTACAGACACTTACAGGCTACCGCTTACCGCGAACCTGGTCAATCGCGTCGCGAGGGTAATACTGTGGGACATGTTCTGGACCTCGTTTGATCATGACATGACATGTGCATATTTTCATGACCCACAGTGATCAAAATCCCATAGGCCTCAGCCCTTCAAGCTCTCCAGCCGACGCATCGTTTAAAGAGAAGCGAACCTGGCATGTCACAACAAGACTCGGTTGGAGGAGAAGCTCGTTTCACTAGTTTTCAAAACCCAGGAAGCAGGGAGGCTGGGTACGTATGTTTTCAGACATCCGAGAGCTTACCGTGTGGGCAGATTCGTATGTTGTATGTTCCAGAGATTGTTTTCCTATGTCATGGTTTTCTAGAAATTTGGATCTCTGCTCTGTTCTTTTGTTTCCCTTCCTATTGGGTTGTAGTGCATCCACTCCGGAGCTACTGTCATTTCCTCGATATTGACTCCAAGTCCCCGTTTGTGACCGCGGCCATGGAACCGCTGGCAGAGCAAAGAAGGGGTCGGAGAATATGTTAAGTAACAGTTTTTCGTTCTTCTTCTTTGTTTTTTGTTTCTTGGTAACGTTTCCCCCGCCACTTTCGCCAACAGAACTTGATCTTCATTTAGCGGTTTCAGTCGTCGTCTGTTGGAGTGACGAAGCTATGATTTCGCGCCACGGAACCCTGAACGTCAATGTCGGTCACGGTGGTTGGATGATAGGTTGTCCGTTGTACGGCATCCTCTCGTCATCTGCGTATACGTGTCGTATCCTCGAGCCCTCGAGACGTTCTTGTCAGACCACTTTGGACTCGAGGTGGGGTGTACGTACATATTGGATGGCTGACTTTCATCAATATGTACGTACATGGAGTCTGGTCAGTGTCAAAATGGGTTCTTGGGATGACCTCAATGGGAGAGCGCACCATTTTGAGAACGAATGGCCGACTGTGCATGGTTCATCCTCTGCGCAGGGACTGCGGGGAGTCCTTGGCTCATAGCGATATCTGAAAGGCAAAGATGTTTCCATTCAGTCGGGTACCGTGATGTTCGGAAATCTGTAAGTGTGTACATACTATACTGTACTGAAACTCGGGACTCACGATAACGATACTTACCCCACCGGTATTCCACCATTCGTACCCCATCATTTAATCAATCCTTTGAAAAAAAAAGTTAGGAATCCTTAGAGAATGAATATCATCACGGACGCCAGACTGACAAGTCGATCCATATCTAGGCTTCTCTCGTTCACTTCCGGTGATGCACAACATTCACTTCACATGGATACCGCATAATGTCTACTGTATCGAGCTATACTCAACCCGAAGAGCAGCCAAGAAAAGCCACCACTGACCCCCAGGCATCCGAGTCTGTCCACAAGACATGAAACACGACGCCCGCAATCCTACATTGACTCTTCACACCTCCACCATGACGATCCACCAAATCCACCAATATTCTACACAAGCCACGGGCTCCGAGCAGCTCTCCTATCATTCTAGTAATCACTGGCAATATCAAACTCAATCCAGCAGCACCCAACGTAACAGGACGACGTCGCTGTCCTGACAGTCCTGTCACCTTGCTGTCATCCGACGTAAAGCCTGGTACTCACTCCACTGCCCTGGGTAGCACCCCGAACCCGAGTGTTATCAAAGTCGGACAGGTCCAGGACTCGGATGTGATGCATGAGGCTCGTTGGGGGCGTTCGGACGTCCAGGCGTTCAAGCTGGCGTCCAAGTCGAGGCGTTGCATTGACATCGACATTGGCATTAACACGGTTACACGGCCACTGCCAGTGGTCACGGTTGTGCATCTCACCTAACTGTATATCACGTTCCTGTTTTTTGCTTCTTACAGCACTGCAATGCAAATACGGTACGACGAGATCAAGGGGAGGTCTGGCGAGAGTCTGCGACCTGGGGCTTGTGTGATCATGATGGGCGGGATACGTTAACGTTAGCGTTACTCTGTCCAATTGCAATTCGTCCAAATCGGATTTGCATGTAGGTACGCATCCTGTATTGGGGTATTTGTTTGTGCCTTACCTTCGTATTGTATCGTATGGCATAACGAAGGAGGACAAGGGACGGATTCATTGAATGGCCGGAATTGAACCCGGCGGGCAGCACATCTCCCCGAGGAGCTCGAGCATCATGAGGCATCACAACATACTGTACTCTACAGTACATAAATGCACAAATATCGAATCATTATTCACCTATAGCTCATACCAATCAACTTCACGAGTCCTGAGGACGTCGACAATTTAAAAAACAACTGCATATATTGCTCAACGAATATACTCGAGGGGGTAAACTCGTCACTCGTAATAACATGATACGTAAACTGCAAAAAAACAAACAAAACATCAAAGTTTCGGGATCGTAGGTAAAGTAATAGTTATGGGCATTGGATAAACGCGAACGGCGTTATGGAACTCAAATGAATTCGAATCGTGGATGGAATAAATGGAGGATTGAAGGATGAGGATTGAGGGTAGAGTCAATCGATATCGGGGTGTGTGGGGGATGTCGATGAAGTTTGAATGAGTCGAATCGAATCAATGATAGCAAAGCAACGATATGATAAACCAATTTCGATGTACAAGAAATTCGAAAAAAAGACAGCAAGGTGAATGAAAAGAAAGATTGCAAAATTTAAAGGATGCGGTGTGTGGATATTGAATGTATCGAAACGGGGTTGGGGAAGAAGGTTAACGTGAATCAAGTAGAGGCAGTCTGATCGGTTTGTAACTAGTACTCCACCAGAAGAACCACCGGATTCATCTAAGTCACCCTTCTCCCACCGATGCAAAAAAAAACAGGTTTCGAAACAAAAGGAGACTACCTACAAACGAAAGAAGATAAAAGAGTCCAGGGTTATTGACAAGCCGACAGACAGCGGACGAGGGACTGTCAAAAAACGAGAACACAAGAGAAGAAGAGAAATGGAGAAATGAACAAGAAATCAAGAAAACCATCTTTCTTTCTTTCTTTCTCATGATCAACAGAAAGCGAACAAAACAACCAAAAAAGCCAAAGTCGAAAGTGACCGGGCAAAAAAACAAGCACGATTTTCTTTTTTTCGCGAGTGTGAAAACATGAACAGGAACAAACGAAAGAACACAAAGTAGACACATGACCTCTATACTCGCAAAGAAAATCGCACCACGTCTCTACCACAGCCAAGAGGAACAACGATCAACATTGACAGAGAGAAGAAAGGGAGAAACCAAGCAAGGAAAGAGTAGCTGCGGAGAGGGGGTGTTTCTGAACCAATCTCGAGAATCAAGGATGAGACTAGAGACTAGGGACTAGAGAGAGTAAGACACAGAGTCGACAGGCTCAAGAGAGACAGAGATAGAGATAATCAGAGAGAGAGAGAGAGAGACGCAAAAAGATCAGACAGTCCTCAACACTTCCAAGCTAGTAAGGTAGGAAGAGAGTTTACGAAAACGGATTCGCCCGTTCTCCAAAAAGAACGATCCGAAGGAGTAAATACAAATGAAGCAAATAAGAACGCACAAAAGGATGCATCAATTCGAATCCTCCCATATGTCGCCTCGCAAGAACCGTCCTTGTTGCCCCGTCTTCCTCCCCGAATGTTGTTGTTGTGGGAGAAGTTGAGGGTAAGGGAGGGGGAGACGGAAAGGAATGATTCGAAATTGAAGTAGCGTTCCCGGTCCCGGTCCCGCAAGAATCCTTCGTGCTCGTATTCGTATTATTCGCATTTATCGTCGTCGTCGTCGGAGAAGAAGGTGAGAGAGGATCAAGATCAGGGGAAAGAACCATCATCGTCGTCGCGGGACCATCTTCATCAACATTCACAACCGTCCAGACTCCACCAGAATCTCCAGAACACCCACTGTCCATCTCCTTCTCATCCTCACCCGCCATCACCACTCCTCCAAGCCCAAGCTCAACCCTACGTACTCGTACTCCTCCTCGTCCTCGTCGCAGTTGTTCTTGCCCCGCATCTCCATTACCATCCACTCCCTCTAGTCAATGAGACGCACCATCCTTCTTCACCGAAACCCAAGTCGCACTCGTCTCCCCACCAAGCTCAAGCGGCGTCAAACTCCCCGACCCACTCTGCTCACTATCCTCATCTCCATCCTGTCCAGACGACCCCTCACTCTCTTCCCCACNCACTGCATCCCCACTCCCACTACTCTCCGCCTCCGCCTCAGGCTCACCCTCAGTCGCAGTCGCAATCTTCTCCGACGAAACGGGAGTAGTAGTTGACGAAGACGTAGCTGTCGGAGGAGTAACAACAACAATCGCAGTCGGCGTCGAAGTTCCACTCTGTCCAATCGCAGAAGAAGAGGAAGTAGTCGTACCACTATCATCAGTACTATTTCCCGCCACTGCTGTCGTCGTAGTCGCCGCCTTCTTAGCAGCAGCTTCCTCCTCTGCCTTCTTCTTCTCCTTTTCCTTCTCGAGTTCCTTGCGTCTGCGTTCTCTCTATCCAGTATCGGTACCGGGAGCGGTAGCACACATACCGAAAAAATTCCAAATAGTGGGATAATGGGAAAAGAAGAGATAAGAAAAGGAGGTCAGCAATCAGATTATTTCCATCCAGAATTTCCAAACCAAAGCAACGAGGAGAGGAAAGGAAAGAGGGACGGTGAATGGATGGTCATGTTTCCCTCGGCAACGCCCGGGAAACACCGAAAAAAAAGGGTAAAAAGAATACCAAAAACACAAGGTACGAAACCAAACGAGGGGAGGATTCACCCAAGCCGATACCGATTGAAAAAAAAGAAAATCAACCCACATGGCTCTGCGAGCGAAACTCGCAAAGCAATGATGCGGTATCACCATCCGATAATCGATCGGTTAACCGCCATCCCATCCCCACCCAATGGACATAAAAGATATCGATAAAGAAAGGAATAGAAATTGCAAAGCGAACGAGAGGGTGAAAAGGTGGACCACGGGAGGCCAAAGAGAAAAATCGATAGAAAAAAAAACAGGGGTGGGGTGTGTAAGAAAGGTAAAAAGAGGGACGAAAAGGAGAAAAAAATATAGGAATCAGGTCAGGACGTCAAAAAAAAAGACTTACCTCGAGCTTTTCCTTCAACTCCTTTGCTTCCCTCTCCTTCCTCAGTCTCTCCTTCATCTCTCTCTCACTAACAACCCACGCCGCAGCTGCTTCCGCCGCATCTGAAGGTCTTGACTTATTCTTCAAGAGATCTACGCCCATCAAAATCGTTGATCGTCCCCCACAACGAAAGAAGAAGAATCCATCAGCTCTCGTTCATCCACTCATGACCCAATATAACTCCTCCGAGATACCAATGGAAAACAAAGACAAAGACACTCACATCCTTGCAGCGAAGCAACACTGAACTCCTCATCCGGTATCGAATCCGCGAACTTCTTCGCCAAAACAGCCAATGTCGCGCTATCCAGAGGCGCTGCTGAATGTTTACACGCTGCGATCTCATCCTCGACCGGCGGGGGCAAATACGCCTGGTTCTTCAACCCATCTTCTACCGCACCCATCTGCTGCTTCGCAAACGCAGCTGACGATACCTTTCCTTTTCCTCCTCTCGACGATCCCGATGTCGAAGACAATCCGGAACTCGAGCCCGACGACGATGAAGTCGAAAGCGCGGGTAGAGATAGGGAAGAGTCTGTCGGGGACGACAAACTGGAGAACAGCGCCGACGAAGATGTGGATTCCATCGATGGCGATTGAGGCTGCGGAACATCCGGCAAATCAATCCCCTCCAGTTCGCTCTCCAGAACGGCTGGATCTGGTTCCTCATCTGTCGAAGGGAAGAAGTTGCGGAACAACAGTTCAGCTTGCCATTTGGACGCGTTTTTAAACTCGACCCAGACGTCCATACGACCGGGGCGGGATAACGCAGGGTCCAAGCGCTCCAAATGATTCGTCGTCCTACATATCCATCCGTCAATATCAACAAACGGAAAATGGACATCACGGTAAGTTGAGACTTACGCGAACAGAATCCTGCCTTCACTCGCAGCGACACCATCGAGCGCGTTCAGCAGCCCACTTAAACTCAATGTGTTCACCTCGCTCAACTGCTCCGTGTTCTTGTGTCGCCTACTGCTTCCTCTCGCAGGTACAGTATGCGTCGCTCCTTCACTTCCACTCCCGCTCCCCTCCGAGTTCGAATCTGGACTCCCAGTCGAACTTCCATCTCTCGACGTGCTCCTGGTAAACGCCGCATCCAAATCCTCTAGGAGGACGATACATCTAGCAGGAACGCGCCCCATCAAAGTGGTGAGTGTGCTGTCGTTTATCCAGGACGACGAGAGCGAGACGACGTAGATGTCGAGCATGAGCTCGCCGGCGATGGCGTGAATGAGGGAGGATTTACCCGAACCCGGTACGCCATGGAGGAGATAGCCTCTGCGGAAGGGGATTCCTCTGTCTGCATACCACTATAGATGGGAGAAGAGTTGTGTTAGCGGGGTTTCGGGATGAAGCAGGTGATGATGAGAAGGGAGGGTTTAATGAAATACGCGAAGGAAGAAGGAAGGGGGATTTCCTTCGGTGATGAGGCGGGTGGGTAAAGAGGAAGAAAAGGGAATGAAAGTCTTCCCCACACTCGATAAGACAAGACAACGGCACGATGGACCGGAGCCAAAGCAACAGGATGGGGTGGGGGAAATCGCAGAGCCCAAAGGAGGGAAAAGGAGGTAAATGGAACACTGACCTTTTCAGACTTGAGGAAATCCTTTGTATCGGAGAGCAACATCTCCTTTACACCAGGATTCAAGACAATAGACGACATGGGTCTCTTATGTCTGGAATCGGTCCACCTCCAGCAACCATGGGAGTCTGCGAAATAGATCTGGATTCTATGTACAGCCTCTGCCTCGTACTCCCTCTTTGCCTGCAAGACCAACTGCTTCAAGATGGAATTGTTGCGGGCTACGACACTTATGGACAACATCTCACAGCCACTGCCGTCTTGCTTTCTGCCTCTTCTTACGCGGAGCCAATGGCCCTTGTAATAGATTGTATGTGTTGTATTTGCAGTGGGCTGGAATACGACGCGTGTTTTGACTTTACCGGGGACGTCGTCATCTTCTTCGTCGTCGTCGCCAAAGGAGTTGTCTGCGACGCGGGAGCCAAAACCCGGGGTTGATGTGCGGGTTGTTGTTTCGAATTCGCGGGAGCGTTGCCATTCTGGACGACGGGAGAGCCAGAGCATTAACCAGTCGTAAGGGTAATCTTCTTCTGAGAAGTGGGCAGTCAAGAAGAATGCTGTTGGTTGGGTTTATTGATA
Organism: Meripilus lineatus; assembly: GCA_027627245.1. Taxonomy (NCBI): domain Eukaryota; kingdom Fungi; phylum Basidiomycota; class Agaricomycetes; order Polyporales; family Meripilaceae; genus Meripilus; species Meripilus lineatus. The sequence goes on along the minus strand of JANAWD010000569.1, from coordinate 1,171 downwards.
CATGGGACGACAATAACGATATATAAAACGAATGAATATAGGGAGAAGGGGAGAAGCGTGAGTGAGTCAGAAGACCTTTTTGTGGGGGAGTCAGATGAGGACGTGGCGGGACTTACAGTTGATGAAATGCGACCTGTTGGAGGAGGGGGAGGGGAATGAGCGTAAGTTTACGGTGATTACACGGGTAGCGGAGTTGGTGAGAGGGGGAAGGAGAAAATGAAAGGTAAAGTGAAGGGAAGTGAGAAATAATACTGACCATCCTGAGGACGCGACTCGTCTGGCGGTTTCGACTGTGCCACCGAGGACGACGAGCTTCATGCCGTCAATCATTGAAGAACCTCCGCCGCCGCCTACGAGGGGCTGCACGAGGGACTTGAGAGCGTCCATTTGTCTGGTTGTTGAATATGTGTCTTGGGGGTGGCAAAGCCAATGCTGCGACTAGTGCTGATGACGATGTAATGATGGGTAGCGTAACGGGAAGACAAGGCGTAGGGTAGTGAAGGTGTACGCAAGGCGAGGTGAAGTGGACGCAAAGAGGCAAGGGTGGGGAGGATGGGAGGATGGAGAGAGGTGGTGGGAGAAGGAAAGAGAAGAAGAAAGGTGTAATTGGGAAGCTAATAAAGGTGAAGTCGGGAATGAAAGATGACTGCGGTGGTGGATACTACGTATGAGTATGAATATGAAAGTGTGAACGGAGCCGTTGTGCTATTGCTGTGCAAAGCTGTTGATGAGCTGACTCGGGATGACTGGTCGTCGTCGTTGCTCTGGCCAACGTTGTACGATGTGGACTTGGGGAAGAAACGCGTCAGCTCGTGTCGCGATTTGACTCTGTTCGCCTACCAGGAAAAAAACAAACAAAACGTGGTGCTCGCTCTAATTAGCTCCCCACCGACCAGCGCGCCCCCCGCCTATCCTCCACCGGATCATCGGCCCCGTCATCCCCGCCCCCCTCCTCGTCGTTCCAAACGTCCCTCTCCCGTCCCTCCTCCTCTCCGTTCCTCCTACCCATATATTCCTGCCCTGCATAGACCGCCCTTGTTGAAGTTGAACGACCCTTGTATCTTTCATCATCGTCGAGCACGGACCCTGGCCTTTTCTACCCATTCTAGCAATCGCTCACCAGCCGAGCGGGAGTGGCACCATCATCATGCCTGCCACTCCCCACTGGGTG